>CAUYON010065405.1:0-20141 GCA_963573935.1 Arctocebus calabarensis
TGGTGCAATCATGGGGCACAATGTGCTGACTTCATATACAATCTGAAATATTTTCATTGAACTATTTAACATAGCCTTCATGGCCTTTTAATCACTATATGAAGACATTTATATTCTGCATTTAGTAATTTTCACTTGTACCCTTGTAAGATGCACCGTTCTTACACAGAGGAACAGTAACCATTAGGTACCAGGTCCTTAAATTCTCTTCAGGAAGTTATTTTCCAGAATGAACACTTACATAAAATGGAAAAAAAAGGAAAAAAGGGTAAAACATTCCTAATTAAAGTTTGACAACATATGTATTCTAACACACGGTGCTAATTAGCTTATATTCATAATGTAATTTAATTTCCTATTTGCCTAGTTATGCGTTGGTATGCTTATATTTGTTGTGATAAATTATCAAACACAGCACAGCTGGCCAATTTTTTTGTGTGTTTTTATAGAAAACCTTGTTAGAAATCACCAACTTATCTTTAAATCTTTTGCACATGTGTTGTAAAATCTGCATTCACACAGTTTTGTGCCGGGTGCCAGCAGTCTGCCTCATTGATCTTGACGTATGGCAGCGATATTTTAGAAATGGGATGTGAAGAACAGTGATTTGTGCTTATTGCAATTTAATTATTTTATGATAAAAATATGTTCTTCTTGTTTAGAACAAGTAGTCAGTGGATATTTTTCAAAAGCTTTTTCATAATGTCAAATCTTGATGCATTTAAAGAATATATATTTTTCCCATTGTATGTGTCTCTTACTTCAATCTTTTGCTTCATAATAATCATATTATGAAGTTGTACAGTTAGTTTTTGCTATTAACTAAAAGTACATCAGCCAGGCATGGTGTCTGAGCTACACCTGGTGTCTTAGCTACTTGGAACACTGAGGTGGGAGGATCATCTGAGCTCAGGAGTTCGAGGCTGTAGTGAGCTACGGTCATACCATGGCACCATATACATGGCGTCAGAGCAAGACCTTGCCTTTAAAACTAAAGTAAAAGAAAAAGCATATCCCGATGCACCTTTCTTTTTAATTTATTGCTGTGGATTCATTGAGAGTACAAGAAACCAGGTTACACTGAGTGCATTTGTTGGGTAAAGTCCCTCCTACAATCGTGTCTTGTCCCCCAAAGGTGTGGCACACACCAAGACCCCACCCCCTCGCTCCTTCCCTCTCTCTGCTCTCCCCTTCCCCCACCCCCACCATGTCATTAATTGACATTAATTGTCCTTATATCAAAATTGAGTACATAGGATTCATGCCAGGTATACTTTTTTTAAGCAAAAAGCTGTTACACACATAAAAATATTTGCCACTCCTTAATATGTTCACCATTTTTGTAGCCTACTGTTAAAATTCCACAAATTAGTTATTTTTCTGATTGAAACTATTTTTATGATTTTGCCATTTGGTTCAGTTTTCTACTATAAATGCTGTGAAATAAAAATAATAATTTAAAGACTACTGAGAGTTGTTTTACAGTAAGAGAGTCATTTTTTCTGCCCCTTCCTTGCTTGTAGGTTGCAAAGCATTCCTTACTGTATGGCTTTATGGACTTGTCATAATTGAGTAATATAATTTTATTTATAAATCTAATATCCTTACTAAGTTCTTAGAATTTAGGTTTTCCACTTTATTCATGAAAAATAGGAACAAGATTCATAAAATGGCACCATTTTTTGCCTGTTTTTTAGGAAAACAGACCAAGAAGGGATGAAAAATTGTGCCTATTTTTGACCCTCATGACAGATCTGAAGTCTTTTGTCCTCACTACACGATCTCATTGTTCAACAGTTTTGCTGTTTTGGACTGTCTTGACAAATTTTTCTGCTTATATCTAATGTTAAGTCAAAAGTAGGGCTATATGATATGAATGCTACATGTCTTCATTATTTCTGGTCTTCTCAACTAGATTAATAAAACTCTGTGAGGTTATTGATTATCTAAACCACTGCAATAATCTTCTAAATAGCTTCACTATATTAACAATTTCCCCCTAAAGCAGTTTTTCACATTAGAGCCAATATCATATTTTCAGATCTGTTCCTGAGATTATTTCCAGTTAGTTTTAAATGATCTTTCCACTGCTTTAAGATAAGACAGAATACTGAACAAGCCTTCTCGATAATGCCGGCCTGGGTCACACTCTCCCCCCACCAGGCAGGCGCCCCCACTCCAGCCCTATTTCCGTTCATTCTAGGCACCTCTCTTTGGAACACGCCATGTTCCATTATTAGTGCAATAGTTTAGCAATATTTGAACTTTTAAAATGTCAGTGCTTATTCCAATACCATGGGCTTTCCAAGTATTCTTCTCAGTACCAGAAATTCACTCTGTCTGTTCAGTTCTTCACTAAGTTCTGGCTTAGCCATCCTAGTTAAAAAAACATTTCTCTTTCTCATAATTATTTCCATATGCTGAAATTTAAGTCAAATTGCCCATTAATGTATTTGTAATACCTTAAGACTTCTTCATAGCATTTATTTTTATTTATATTTTTCTTTTTATGATTACTTGATTAATATCTATCATCCTTTTAAACTGCAAATTTAGTAAGAAACTTATCATTTTATCTCGCACAACTAACATAATATCTGCAACATTTTAGCCATTAGCCAATAATTTATGAATAAATGGAAATTCCCATGCAATATAATTGTTTATTTTCTTCTATTTCTGAATAATATACTTATGATAGCCCCTATATATTAGAAAAAGTACTTATTCATAAAATGTTTCTAATGCATCGTGATATAAAATCAGTCCATTTTAATTTTGTTTGGAGATACATAATACCAAGGGATCAGAAATATATCAGAACGACAATTAATGTTTTAAAGCAATCTAATGTAAGTACAAGATTCATAACATATGGAACAATGCCTACATAAGCATGTTTACATGGATGGAGCTGGAACATGTTCTTCTTAGCAAAGTATCTCAAGAATGGAAGAAAAAGTATCCAATGTACACAGGCTTCACATTTTAGCAGGTATTTTATTTTAAGTCTGAAAAAGCAGTGTTCAATTAACACACACGTATATACACACTAACATAAACTAAAACAAAAACAAAACTCTAACAAAGGGCAGAATAAAGCCTATTTAATTTTACTTAAATATTGGACAGTTTTTCTCTCCCTTCCTCCCTCCCTCCTTCCCTTCCTTCCTTCCTTCCTTCTTTTTCTTTCATTCAGACAGAGTCTCACTCTGTTGTCCCAGGCTAAAATCCCACGGTGTCCCAATACCCAGATAATTCTATCATTAGTAGAGATGGAGTCTCACTCTTGCTCAGGCTAGTCTAATACTCCTGAGCTCAAGTGATCCTCCTGCCTTATCCTCCCAGAGAAGGCGTGAAATATCGTACCTTGTCTCTGTATTTTCTATTCATTTTTAAAGCATTGTTTCTGCTACTCTTAAATTTTAAATTCAATTCAATTAATATTTATGGAGTTCCTAACATGTAGAAGTCATCACACTCTGTAGGGAGACAACTAAAATATATTTCCTGTTTGTAAGAAGTTCATCATCAAAAAATGACATAGATCAATAAGTGAAGATACTGTCAGTCATATGCACTTACCTGAAGTTTAAACACCTGCTGTGGAGATAAGAAGTTAAGCTTCTCCAGCAGGATCTGGGGAGGTGTTGTGGGAAAGTTATCTATTAGTTTTCTTCTAAGGTGGGTAGACAAAGGGAATTAGGACTCTTGCTATTCCAGATTATGGGATCTAAATAAAACAATGTATGTCATGCTTAGAAAACACTAAGCAGTCAGATGAGTTGGGTGATAAAGTCAAGTTGGACTGAAGCAGACAGGAGACCTGGAATGTGGTTGATAAAAGGAATACAAGGCAATATGGAAACACTGGGCTACTGAATATTCCTCTCCATGGCCAAAGCATGCTCCTTTGTGCTTCAGAAGCCCCTTGCCTGCTTGCAAATCACTAACATCTGTTGAACATTCTGTTCCAGTACCGCAGTTGCATTGACTCATATAATCCTTACCAAAACTCTGTTAATTGCTTATTACTATGATCTCACTTTTGAAATAAAGAAATTTAGACAAAGAGATTAAGAAACATATCCAGGGTCTGCCTAGGGTCTTAATGACGACCTCTGTGGATGGGAAGAAAAACAGTTTTTTGACATGTAATATTTTCATGTTTCTATTAAAATAAAAAGGTAAATACATCAAAGCAAGTATTTCTTATCTTAAAATTATTTGTCCAATGCTAATTTACCATAGCTAATTTTCAATGCAAACTTCAATTCCTGTAATCCTCTGCACAGGAAGAAATCTCAAAGAATAGTAAAAAATAATGCATTAATTATCATATCTTTCACCTATAAGAAAAGTTAGAAGTAATTTAGTGTATTACAACATTAATAACATTCATTGTTCAAAGCAAAAAGCAAAAGGCTTTATAGCATTTATTTAGTAGGTCCATCAACCAATGCAATTGAAAGGACTGTAATAATTATCCAGGCCAGAATTTCAAACTGGCTGCCGTCAAATGTGATTAATTTGGCCTTCCAAGTGGTTGACTTTCTGCTTTTCATTAGTTAACTTTTCTGATTTTCCTGAAAACTAAATAAATGCAATTTTCTGAAATTTAATTATTTGGCAATTTTAAAAAGTTAGAAAATCCAATCTGAAACTACCCATTTCCAGCATCTCAACAAGTTAGGACATGCTAGAATAGTGAACTCACATTCTTATGATAATAGTCATCTAGAGTTGAGCAGAAGTTGACTAGTTTAGATGGGTCCTGGAGTACCTGGTTAGTCATAGACTGTGTATTTATTTTTTATCTGTGCATAGCAAATTGCCCTACGCTTATCAATTTAACACCCATTTATCATTTTATAGTTCTATGAGTCAAAAGCTCAGCAGTTCAAATGGTTTTTCTGCTAAGGGAAATACAGAGCCATAACCAAAATATCAGTCAGGCTGGGCTCTTTCTTATCTGATGCCTCTGGAGACGAATCCAACTCCAGGTTCACCCAGATCATTGATTCAACTCCTTGCGGTTTACCACTGAGGTAAACCTGTTCTCCCCCCACAGACCCCTCCATCTTCAGAGCCCACAATGGAATCTCTCTCTCATGTTGAGCCCTTATGTTTTACATCTCCTTAAATTCCCTTTGTACCACCACCTAGAGAAAACTCTCTGCTTTTAAAGAGTTGATTAGTTTGGTGTCTTAGTCATTTTAATCAAATGACTAGTAACTTTAATTATATCCATCAAATACTTTTGACCATGCAATGCAGCCAGATCACCAGGGCTGAGATTTGGGACCATGTTACAATTCTATGAACCACAGACGGTAATGATTTTCTTGACTATTGTATTAATATATACAAAAATACCAAGCATCCATGAGGACATAGAGTGATGGAAGGTGTATGTTCCTGGCAGGAGGTATGTTGGGACTGCCAACATACTGCTTTAACCCCATTGAGCACAACATGTACACTCAAGTTCTGTAATGCACCTCTCACTCCTAGATACACACTCAACAGAAATGTCCACACATGTGCATTTAAAAAGTGAATAAGGACCCAGACCAAATGCTCTACGCTTGTATAGTATCCTTAGAGAAATTCAATAAGAAACCTCATCTTCTGAATCTTGCAAATCTTGCAATTGATTTATAGACAGTGTCAACATTGCCTCCTGTGGCCCTCCTTTGAACATTTTGAACATTTTTGAGGTCTTATGTTCACAGTTGAATTCCATTTGCCTGAAGCACATTGAGGAAGACCCTTAGATAAAATTCTATAAGTGGAATTTGAAATTTAACACTAACACTATCAGGTCACAATTTTTTTTTGGTAGGAAGCAGATGCGACATATGAAATTTGGGTATTGTCTATTATCCTAGCCACATATGTCAAGTTCTATGTGCTTCTTGCCAGAGATAGGGTATGTATTTGCATGAGGGGAGAAAATAAATAACAACTGCAATTTCTTTACTGAGAATCCCTTTGTTTAGAAATTATTCTTTATCATTTTTTTCCTCCTAAAAAGATGTACGTCCTTTTGTATCTCAGATAAAGGCAGAGATAAAATGCAATTGGATTCTACTTATAAGCCATTTGTAATTTTGGTGCTGTAGAAATAAGAATAAGGGTCAGAAAACCTGCTGTCTTCAATTGCTGGGAAGAGCAACTTGGCAGTGGCTTGTTTAGGACCTTAAACCATATCCCCGTGTGTTCTCAGCTCCAAGCAAAGTACATACTCAGGGCCCACGGCAGTTATAAAGATCAGTGAATACCACCTTAGGTGAAGGCTTTCTGTAGAAGGTAGAGTCTGTTGGCATTTTATGTGTTAGAAAAGAAAAGGAAAGGGACATCATGCACTTGTCTTTTGATATTCTAGAAGTTCTACCTTACTGAAATTAAAAGATTTATAGTGTAATCTTGTGCATAGAATATAGGAAGCTTAAATTTGGCAGGTCCTAAGACATATATGGAGATGTATATATACTTATATATTTGGTTTTTTCCCTTTTACCTAGCATAAAATTTTAATTCCATAAGTTGTCTTTTGTTAAGAGAGACATCATTCACATTTTATTTCTATTTAAACAAAAGTGGTCTTTCTGCTTGTCTAGAGCTTTTCCCATTTGATTTAACAGACCTTTGAAATTGTCATATTTAATTATACATATTATTATTACATTTGGTAGTATTAGAGCTTTTTTTTTTTTTTGTGGAGACAGAGTCTCACTTTATCACCCTGGGTAGAGTGTCGTGGCTTCACACAGCTCACAGCAACCTCCAACTCCTGGGCTTAGGCGATTCTCTTGCCTCAGCCTCCTGAGTAGCTGGGACTGCAGGCGCCCGCCACAACGCCCGGCTGTTTTTCTGTTTTGCAGTTTGGCCGAGGCTGGGCTTGAACCTGCCACCTTTGGCATATGGGGCCGGCGCCCTACTCGCTGAGCCACAGGCTCCGCCCCAGTATAAGAGCTTTTAACAAATATTGCTAGTTCTTTCTTTACTCTTTTTGGACAAATGGTAGCATTTCCTTTTTCCTTAGATGAATACTCCTTCCTGCTGCCCTGATGGCCAGAAATAGCAGCTCTGTCATCGCGGGCCAGAGAGTAAGGAAGAAACTATGGGCAGCAGAAGTCCAGCCAGCTGATAGAAGGCTAGTATGAGAAGCATCCTTGCATGGAGGCCTTTGCAATTCTTGTAGTACAACACAGTAATCCTGACTCACATCTGGTCACAGCAGTTTTCAGACGTCTGCTAGCTTGTCAAGACCATTCCATGATTTCAATAGTCTTTGCTAATATATGCCATTTATATAAACAGAACAGAGGCTTGAGAGGTTCATATATTAGAAGGCTTTTAATGTTTAATTTTGCTATCTTATATTCTTATTATTATACCAAATGTTACAAAACTGAACATTATTTTTTTCTTCTTCGTTTTATTTAGGAATAAAAGTTTACATCCAATTAAAACAATAATTTTCTACTTTGGGAACATCTCTTATGAGTTACTTGTTTAGGGAAAGACATTCCTGACAGTCTCCTTACCCTTAATGATCTTGTATTCTAAGTTATAATGAACACTAATGAAACTCCACTTTTTTTTTATTTTTTTATTTTTTAATTTTTTTGAAACTCCACTTTTAAGCATGTTTTTTTGGCAGCCTGCAAATTGTTACCCCAACTGGGTTTGATTGCCTGCCGCACAAAAGGAACCAATACACAGGTGTTCCAGTGGAGAAAGTGTTTCCTATCATAAGGCTATCAAGCAAGAGATGGGAGACATTTCTTAAATCCACCTCCTTATGGATCTAGGGGCCAAGATTTTAAAGGATGGTTTGGTGCACAAAGGGTTAGGGAATTAGGTCCGCTGGGGAGATGGGAGTGAGAAGCAGAAATTGTCTTCTTGGTTGACTCAGTTCCTCGGTGGAGGTTCACAGGACTTGGTGAGTCATTTCCTATGTATGGCTAGTGATCTGGCTGGAGTCAGTTAGTCCACCTGAATGCAGAATCTGGAATATATCTCAAGGACCAGTCTTGGGTTTTACAATAGTGGTGTTATCTACACGAATGAAGTGGCAAATCTTGTGACAATAAGGGATACGTGTCTCCTGGGATACACAGTTAGCGAATACAGGAAGGGAAGCCATAAAATGTTAACTGGCTAACTTTTAGCTATGCTGGTGATTCTACAGAAATCCCATTTCTTTTTTTTTTTTAATGAAATCATAGCTGTGTACATTAGTGCAATCAAGGGGTACAATATGCTGGTTTCATGTACAATCAGAAATCCCATTTCTGTCACAGTTCTTCCTTTGCAGCCCTACATTACTTTACTGATGGAGGTTTCACATATAGTCTGAAAATATATTTGGCTTGTTCATGTGTCACAAACATCCAGATTTGAATTTCTCTTGACATTCTCTCCCCTCATATAAGACATGTTCACAAATCAGCTGATGTATTTTAAAGTTCATTAAGGTTTTCAAGTTCTGCCTATTTCAAAATCCTAAAAGTGGTATGTGTTAGTTCTCAGGAGAGCTATAATATAAGAATTGCATGGAATTTGGGGTGGCAGAATGAGTAATTGATTACAATTACTCTCACTTTAGATAGACAAAGGCATTTGATTTTGAATTTTGATAGATTAAACTAAAATGTAGATATAGAAACTTAAATGCCTAAAAGGTTTGGTTTTCCCCATAACACATTGGAAAGTTTACAAAATCCGGAGAAGGCTGCTGACTCGCTTCCAAGAAGCTTTATAAGGAGCAGATATTATGCTGGTGAATTCACCAATGTCCCTGAAACTGTTGTTTCAAGGTATAAACCTTGTAAGTCAGTTGATTTATTTGTATTAAGAAAATTAAGCATCTTGAAGGACCACAATATTTATGTTTGAAGAACAGCCATTCTGGGAAACCAAAAATAAAGTATTTTTCTTTGTGGACATGCCTGTGGCTCAACGGGCTAAGGCTCCAGCCACGTACACCTGAGCTCACGGGTTCAAATCCAGCCCAGACCTGCCAAACAACAATGGTGGCTGCAACCAAAGAATGGCTGGGAGTTGTGGCGGGCGCCTGCGGTCCCAGCTACTTGGGAGGCAGAGGCAGGAGACTCGCTTGAGCCCAGAAATTGGAGGTTGCTGTGAGCTGTGATGCCACGGTACTCTACCCAGGGTGACAGCTTGAGGCTCTGTCTCAAAAAAAAAAAAAAAAAAAAACAGGGACAATTATCCACATGACTTAAATGTGTAATGACCTAAACTTAATCTCAATTTTTTATTAATATGGTGATAGGAATATTCTTGACAACTGTTCTTGCATGGACAGGCCATTCATTTAACTTTTACTTCGGATGTTTGCCTTCATGCTATTCTTTTTGTATAGCCTATGCTACCACCAACTTTTTTTTGTATGTTCATATCTTCAGCTTGGATATAATAGGTCTGGAAAAAAATATCTGTTTGTTTTATGTGATATTGATTATCTCTGTCTGATCATCTCCGAGTGGATTTGACAATGAGACTCCCCCAAGACAGTCTGTTTTCTTATTTCCAAACTTCTAATTTATCACACATAAATATCCATGTCCTGACAATAATAGGTGTTCCCTGGATAATAAAGACAATGTTTGTGCATCGAATTTTCTTGATAGCATGTTTCTTTTAAACTGTAAGCAAATTTTTAATAGTCCTCCAAAGGAACTGCCAATTACAAAAAAAAGTGGTCCATTTGTGAATATTTAAATTTCTTTCATTTTTTTTCCTTTTATAATTTACTTCCATTTAGCACAGATGCTCTGTAAAGAATAGCAAGTGTTTCTGAAGTTTCTGCTTAGAAGATGCTCTTGGAGGTCCATCAAAAGCTCAGTGATTCCTGAAAATAACACTATCAACTCAATCAGTAAATTTTATTGAAAATCATACAGATAAAACAATCTGAGTAACTATCCTTTGAGCTCTAGAGGAAAAAAGAACATCTATTTAAAAATTACTATCTACAATGAATGACATTGTTTTTAATTTAGTTTTTTTGTAAGAGTGTCTCTATTTCTAAATTGTGATTATTCATTCTGGAAAAATTTCATTTGAATCTAAATGAACAGATAAATTACTTTAAGTATGATAGAAACTTTTGGAATTTACCAACGTATCATTTGTTTTTCAAATCGCTCCCTTCATCACAGCTAAAAGAAAGAGAACAAGCAATCACTCTTCTACAGTCTTAGAAGTGTTTACCTTGCAGAAACTGTAATATAATATTCCACTGATTATTTTCTCTGTCATTCTAATATTCAGCTTCTTATATATGCTGAGGTTACAAAGGAGTCTTCAGAGAATCATACTGAGCTTCATATAAGACCTCTATTTCTTTAGGCTTAAATATTAGGCAAAATTTCTTGTTGGTTTTAGCCTAAGATGAATATATGCAAAGGATCTTAATTTTCCAAGGAATTAAAAGGTGAGAAAAATAAATCACTGTTGGCAAGTTAAACATAGTACATATTACTCTTTTAGCAATGTAAAGTGATGGCCTTTCTCAGCTATTCTAATAGATTGATTTTATATCATTTGAATGATACTAAGGCTAAACAGAGTGATGCACACATTGAAAAGGCAGCATTTAAGAGCAATAGGCTTTATTTACTCATGTCACACGTGTCTGTGGAGTCTCTTCACTGTGTAAAGGCCAGAGAGAAACAGAGGAGAAGGCAGAAGGGTATATTGCAGGTCGCGTCACTCATTGGACAAAAAAATAAATATGATCATTCAATTGCAATACAGATCAAAAAGAAAACAATATACCTACACCTTTCATTTTTAGCATATCAGAGGAACAAATAATAAAAGTTACAGAAGATCAGAGTAGCAAAGACTATTTGCAGGTATTCAAACCTGGGTACAAGGCGTGACAGTCGTTATTAAGAGCATCCTAGTAACAGAACCTGCATTGTACTCAGCACCATGATGCTTCTCTAAGCAGTGTTCCCTAAGTCAGAAAAGTCACATCCCATTCAGAAACGCCAGCAGAAAAATGTACTTCTCAGGAGTCTGGTAAGAGCCTTCCAAGCGGAGCTTTGAGCAAAATTTGTTCTGTTGTTTTACCATAAAAGAGACTTTGGATCTTTAGATCTAGAAGGGGGTTGCAGATAGGGAATCTAAAAGACTCCTACAAAAGCAGTAGTGGAAAAATCAGTTTGGAACACAAGCCATGTGTTTTGTTCACTTGTGGAAAGAATTGCTATTTCAAGGCATAGGAAATACTGAGTTTGTATATACTTTTTTCTTGGGTCACTCAAAAATTTCTGGTTAACAAAAAAGAGCCTAACAAGTTTCCTTCCTTCCTTCCTTCCTTCCTTCCTTCCTTCCTTCCTTCCTTCCTTCCTTCCTTCCTTCCTTCCTTCCTTCCTCCTTCCTCGCTCCCTCACTCCCTCCCTCCCTCCCTTCCTTTTCTTTCTTTCTTTCTTTTTTTTTTTTTTCCAGACTCTCACTTTGTTGCCCTCAGCTGTGGCGTCACAGCTCACAGCAACATCAAACTCTTGGGCTTAAGCTATTCTCTTGTCTCCGCTTCCCAAATAGCTGGGACTACAGGTACCCGCCACAACTCTCAGCTATTTCTTTTGGAGACCTGTGGCTCCGACTGGTCTCGAACTTGCGAGCTCAACTAATCCACCCTCGTAGGTCTCCCAGAGTGTTAGGATTACAGGACAGACATGAGCCACTCCACCCAGCCTCTAACAAGTTTCATTCTGACAAAATTGAGTGGCAATAGGATGAAGGGAAACTGATCCAATAAGACATTCGTTAATTTAAGCCACATAAAACTGCTGATACAGATTATATTGAACTTCAAAGGTGGCAACTTAAAATTGAGGAACCTCATAAATAGAAGTACTTTTATCTCATTTTTGAAGTACTTTTATCTCATATTCTCAGAAATGATACAACAAATGCCCGTATCCTTAAAGTTTTCAAGAAAGGTGTTAGAACTTTTATCCAGGACAGGCTAAGAGATTCTCCCTGTGGTGATCAGCCACCTCCACCCATGAGAGCACAGAGGAGGCTTCCCCCTCTGTCCCCCTTACAGAAGGTGGGGGACAGTTGAGTGTTCTCTTTCCTCAGGGCGAGAGCAGAACTGATCCCTTCCACACCTAAGTCAAGTGGGAGGAAAGTTAGGAGGAAACCCTCCTCACACTACCCCACTGAAGGGAGCCTGCTAGAGGCATTTTGAAAGGCAATCATCCAAAACAATTCAGGATTGATACTCTTTAAGGGCCTCAACATCTGTGAGTTCTGAGTCCGAGAATCAGTCACACCTTTGCTTCACGAGTGTTCTAGAAGGGGATTGCACATAGGGAGTCTAAAAGACGCCTACAAAAGCAGTAGTGGAAAAATCAGTTTGGAACACAAGCCAGTCTCATAGGACAGGGGCATTATTCCACAAATTATTCACTACTACTTTTTCTCTCTAATCTGTGTTTTGGGCTCTAGCTTAGACAGGCTATGTGCTTGAATTTGTTGCTAATTATACGTTGTAAAAGCACAATACCAACACAGAGTGTATCAAATAATTGGGTTCCCATATAATTCTTGTATATTTTCTCAATAACAGAATAGATGCTTACCTAGAATGTTAAGGGTAGTCTTTTTTTTTTTTTTTTTTTGTAGAAACAGAGTTTCGCTTTGCCACCCTCAGTAGAGTGCGGTGATGTCACACAGCTCACAGCAACCTCCAGCCCTTGAGCTTAGGTGATTCTCTTGCCTTAGCCTCCAGTGGTAGGTTCAAACCCGGCCTTGGCCGAACTGCAAAACAGAAAAATAGCCAGGCGTTGTGGCGGGCACCTGTAGTCCCCAGCTACTCAGAAGGCTGAGGCAAGAGAATCGCTTAATCCAGGGAGTTGGAGGTTGCTGTGAGCTGTGTGATGCCACGGCACACTACTAAGGGTGATAAAGTGGGACTATGTCTCTACAAAAAAAAAAAAAATGGGGGGGGCATATTCTGCATATGAAAAAAAACAGGCTTTTGAATTTCAAACAGAATTTTACTGCTGGTACCTATGGAAGCTATATTCGTGTAGCAATACATGCTACTATAAAAAGTGAATTATGTTGCCTTGCTTTGGGTAGGGTTCTCTCTCATGACCTCTTGCTTTCTCTCTCATTCTCACTTTTGTTCTTTTTTCTCCCCTTTTGTTACAGGTCTTTTGTTTGTCTACTTGTTTACTGAGACAGTAAGTGACCCCTTCCTATGGGAGGCTTAGGTGCCAAGTCAGTGAATGAGGCCACCACTCCCTCTTCCCAGCTAGTAGATGTTTTCTTCTTTGGAGACAGAGTCTCCACCTTGTCAACCTGGGTAGAGTGCCATGCCATCGCAGCTCACAGCAACCTCAAACTCATGAGCTCAAGCAATCCTCTTGCCTCAGCATCCCCAGTAGCTAACATGTCTTATCCTTGCTTTTGTTGTTCCCCTTTTAAATTCTTATCTGAGAATTCTTATCTTTCCATTAAAATTACAAGACCCCCTACTACTAGTCCCCTTTGCCTCTAGGATCCACTGTGGATGAACAAACTCCTTTATCTTCAGAAAGATTGACCTTTGCCTGGCTTAAGTAAAAGAAAATACTCATTAACTGTGATGACCTTTTGGAATGGCAGCAGGAATTAACCAGTAAATGTAAAATAAAGGTAGGTAATATTTACAAAGTTTCTCAGTATATAGGTTCCTTAACAACACTCTTCTACTTAGTGAACATAAGATGTTTCTCGCTATTGGGATCTGACAACAATACCTCACACAAGCTCTTCCACTTTTCCTTCGGATGTGTTTATTCACGTGACGGATCTGGCACATCATCGTGGATTTCATCTTTCCTGCAATTCTTAATTGTCGAGATCATGACACATCTGAAAACATCTCCTAAAAATAGATGTAGAAAACACACACACTCAAACTCAACAAATTGCCTAGAAATGCTGGAGAATATGGTTTTATGGTTGAACACCTGGTTTATTGATGGGAAAGAGGCAAGGGAACAAACAACCACTTTTATGAGAGAAAAGATTGGAACAGAAGATATTTTTAGAGCATCATTTCCAGCTTTTTTTATACACCTATAGAAAATAATAATGCTGTCACAATCCACTCATTACATGGAGAAGACTGGCCGTGGATGGAGCCACCTGCTACCCCCAAGGCCAAGGGTAATGTGTCTCAGCACATCTGCAACCCAGTTAGCCCTCGGGTCTGGACTCTGTGTTTTAGGGATTATTACGGGGACTGGCTTCATGTAAGGTTTTATAAGTGACTGGAGAGATGAAGTGCCTAGTAAAATTTTCAAGTTCACAGATGACACTAAGCTTCTCTGGGTAATTAAATGTCAAGCTGATAAGAATAAACTGTAGAAAAATCTTTTCTGCCTGTGTGGAAGGTCAGAGCAGAGAAGCAGCAGCATGATGGGTCTATGAATGTGACATAATAAGGAAAAATAATACACATATAAAGAATATTTATATGATGATGACTTTTAAGCACCAGTGATAAAAATTTGGGAGCCATTGTTACCATGTCTTACTGGGGCTCTCCACCCAAAATCTATGATGATGATGAATACAGTTACTAAAGTTCTGTGACTCATGAGAGATGATACTGCAAGTGAAACAGAAGTATGGATAGCAATTTGAGCACTTTCTATATGTTACTCTGTTTAGTTCTCAAGGCAATTCTGTATGATAATTTCTAAGGCATTTTACAAACAAGGAAACTGAGACTCAAGTAAGTCACTTGATCCTTACATCAAGGCAATTAGTTCTGTTTGCTGCACCCAAAAAAAGAATTGAAAAATGTTCAGAAATGAGAACTTCAAATAAGGATAAGAACTGAAGACAGGAAGAGATTTCAATAAAAGCATGTACTTTAAAAAGAGAGAATCTTGGATCCGGAAAAGTGATTTGAATACTGAACGCAATATGGCTTGAATGAAGTTCTAGAATTCTAGATTTAATTAGAAAACGCCATGAGGCTTAAAAATGGTACTATACACTATGAACCTAAAGCAATAACTAAGGAAAAAAAAAGGTTAAAAAATGGTACATTAGTTTTCTAGGGCTGCCATAACAAAGTAAAGTAAATTTATTGTCTCACTGTTTAGAGGCCAAAAGCCTAAGAGCAAGTCATTGGCAGGGCGAGTTCCTTCTGAAGGCCATGAGGGAAGGACCAGCTCTCTCTTTGGATTAGAGGGGATCCTCCCCTTCATCCTGTCTCTTCACATGGTTTTCCCTACAGGGCATACCTGTCTCGGTGTCTAAATTTTCCTTCTTCATAAGGACACTATTCATATTGGTTCAGGAAGCGCTCTACAGCCTTTTCTGAGCTAACTAGATTGGCAATGACCTTATTTTCCAATAATGTCATTTTGAGATACTGTGTGTTAGAATTTCAACTTGTGGACTCTGAGGAGAAGCAAAACCACGGCTGATGGCAAGGAGGCAACTAGACAGTGGATCATGTATTTATAATATTTATAAAAGTTATTTCTCTGAAGAAGCAGCAGCTCTGAAGACTTTATGTGTCGGTGAAGAATGAAGCCCTGGCAGAGGATTAAGCCTATGGAGGAGAGGTGAGTGGTGGTGGGAGGGGATAGTAGGACTGAGTCTCAGCATCACCACCACGCAGAGCTGTGGGGCAACCACGGAGACCCCGGTGCCTCAGCCCACGTGAGCAGTGTCCGGAGGAAGGCTCTGCTCTCCCACAATAACAAACCCAAGTCCTTTGTCCTAACATGGCATTAGTTCTTCAATTTATTTAGGCTAGTTTAAAATTTTTTTATCTCCGAAAAAGATTAAGCCCAAAATATTTTAAAATGTGGTTTACCGTGAAACCCAAATAATCTCAACCCTTTGAATCTATAAGGAAAAATACAAGCTTGACTTTCTCTTTCACAGGGAAATAAAAACAACATGATTTTAGACAAGTTTGTATTAGATACTCTGATATTGATATCCGTTTCTAAAGGAGCCTCGATCTCACTTCTCCATGAAATTGAGGTAGCACTTCAATTAAAAGGGGACAATCAGCCTCATATCGCAATGTCACGTATTATATATGGCACAACGGCTGAAGAGATGTTCTAAGGTACGTCAGATAACACAGAAACTAATTACATTTAATCTTTACTGAGTAGAAACAGGACATGAAGTGACAGAGACATATAGAAATAAATTTTATATATTTGTCAATGTATCTATTCTCTCCATGATGTGTCTGTAGTTAAAATGACCCTCAATTTTGTCTTCATTATTATAATACCTTGTGCCTGGGCCTTCACTGGTACCATTTTATCAAGGTTATTAGCCATACATCAAAGGCCCTTAAAATGTTCCCACAATTATTTTCAGTTTATATCCTCTGAGTTCATAGCTGAATAGTTTTTGTCATTTTCTTCTCTCAGCCTTTTTCTCTTGGCTTGCCTCTGGAGTGCCAAGTGGCTGGGAGTTGATGGACAGCTTTGGCAATGCCAGTGTAAATACCAGACAAATCTAGCCACCAGTAGGGAATTTAAAATATGTAAGTGCAGTACCGGTACCTAGGGTTTAAATACAAATATTCTTTGGTTTCCTGTCAAGGATTGACCTACATTGACTTCTGCTTTGTACAGCGAGAAGAACGATGAGATTGTAGACACTGGTTTGCAAGGCCTCCTGAAACAAGAGTGATGACTTGAGTCCAGGCACTGAACAGGATTTACATTTGGCTTAAAGTATCTGGATCTGAGAGTGTAAAACAGAATATTTCTGTGTGTGATGAAGACCATCTAAAGTCAGGGCAGAAAGGACTCTACCCCCAAGATTAGAAGATGGAAGATTTTCCTTTGGACAGTGAAAGGAAGAAATCATTTAAAAACAAAACATGAACAATTAATGATATTTTAAAAAATGCTATTATGTTTTATTCCGTTAAACAAGAAAATATAAAGAATGAAATAAATGGCCAATATATACTATATCCAAACACAACTAGTTAACATTTTTAGAATTTTTCCTGAAGGCCTTGTGTGCATAGTATGTGTGTGTAGGTGCACGCACGTATGTGTGTGTGCACATGCAGACATATGCATTTGTGATTATGTGTTTCCAATAGTCTAGTAAATCACTTACAATTTTAAAAGTTTGATTTTTCATCAAATATCTGGTATGTCTTTGTTAACATTATGTCTACTTAGTGGAATCAACTATGCGTTTCTGACTGCTGATACTTCCTGAGAGTCTCTTTTATTATCCTCTTTTTTCACTTTCTATAATATGTCAGGTTGTTCTCAATTCTCTTAGCAGAACAGTTAACACCTAACCACTTACAAGTTACAAATCTATTTCTCTATCCTTGACTTTCATGTTTCACACTAATATATATATATACATATAAATATACAGCTATTAACCATTTAGAGATTCATTCATTAATTGTTTATTGATAATGAGTTAATCAATTGATTCATTTATTAAAATCTTAGTATGTGTTGGGTGGTATTCTGAGTTTAGAGGATGTAACCTAGGAAATGGTTGGGTATGAGGAAAGACAGTAGGAAATGAAGGAAGTTTTGAAAAGACATGAACAGTATACATTTTGAAGGCTCTTGAATGCTGAGTGTGGGCTTCCGGATGTTTATTTTAATTCTATATTATGTTCCTCTCTTATGTTGTCTCATAATACTCTGCTTATAATACTCATTGTAGTTGTAGCTTTTAGTTATTAGACTTTTTTTTTTTTTTTTTGGTGTCTGCATTAGTTCTCTTGCTGCTGTGGCTTAAAATACCTCAAAATTGTAATCTTATATTCTGTAGATAATTTTGACATCAGTCTTACTGAATTGAAATCTAAGTGTCAGCAGGGTAAATTTCCTCCTGTCAGTTCTAGGGAGAAGCTATTTCCTTGCCTTTTCCAGCTTCTAGAATCTGCCAGATTCCTTGGCCCATGGCCTCCACCAAACTTCAAAGCCAGGAATATTGAGCCAATTTTTTTTATAGTGCTAACTCTCTGGTTTTCTTTCCCACATTTAAGGAACCTCATGACTATATTAGGTTCATCTAGATAACTCTAGATAATCTCCTTATTTTAAGGTCAGGTGATTAGCAATCCTTCCACCTGCCATATGAATTTCCTTTCACATATAAACAACATAGCCACAAATTTTAGGGAATTACATGTAGACTATTATCTGGAGGCTATTATTCGGTCTTCCAAAGTATTTGTTTCTTTCCCTGAGCCTGTAAATTTCATCTAGGTGACTGTATATGTACTTTTCCCAAATTTCTTAATAACAGACACTTGGTTTTATTTAATATAGCAATTGCCCAGCTAATAAAATTCAATGTCCTAGTCTCTACTACAGTACAGAGGCATAATGTGGCACAATTCCATCCAATAATAAATAAAGGAAAATCTATTGATTATTTCTTCTAGGGTTTTTGCTTTCCTGGTAATGTGTTATCACTTTTCTTTCTGCAGCCCTCTTAGGTGAGAAATAATCATTTTACGAGTGAGAATGATAGGAAAGAATGCTCCAAGTATTCCCATTAAGGATAAGAAATAAAAATAAGGAAAGAGCCTTGGTTATTGAATACATTGTTTTGTTATTGTGTCAGCTTAAGGCTTGCCTCTCCTGATCTTTTTGTACTTGTAAAAAATAATACTTAAGCAAATGTAGCAGGGTGTTTAGTTACTTGTACCATATTGAAATCTTGCTAATAGCCTACATGACAGCAAGTATTTTTTTCTCCTATTCACCCCAGTACTTTCAAGATCTAAGGCAGAGCAGAACTCACATTAGGAACCCAACGAATGTTTGTTAAACTTCTCTTGAGATTTTCACTTCTGAGATGTATTTAAACATTAAGTAGCAACTAACTAGTTTAAAAAGGGAGAGTGAGGAGATAATCCAAAACAAAGATTACTGTGTGTCCTAAAGTGACAGTGAGTTTGTGGTATTCAGGGAACTAAGAGAAAGTGGTATAACTGAAATAATTAGGGAAAGAGAGAAGGTTGTTGGATAAGCATAGTGAAATCAGTCAGCAGTGAGATCATGTATTAAAGCCAATGTGAGGAATTCTTTTTTTTTTTTAAACTAACTGTATTGATGAATGACTGACAATTTTAGATGAGGTTGTATTTCTGTGTTTGAAAGCTGCTTAAGGCTGCTGTGAGAAGAAAGGCAGTTAGTTATTTCAAGAGATTAGGAAAGTATGGAAATTATTTAAGTGAAAGATAATGAGAGCCTTGTATGGTATAGTGACCATGAAAATGGAGAGAAATGAATGGACAGGAGAGATATAAGATTGATAGAACTTGGTGCTTAGATGTGGGGGCAGAGGAAAGAAAGTGTGGGGTTAACTCTGCAGTGTATGGGGAAGGGTCTGTGACACCAACCTCCTGGCATTACTCTGCTGGAGATGCCTTACCCAGAATTCTTTGTCAAATGTTTACCATATATGAGGTCAGTATACGGAGAATGATTTCATAAATTTATGACTGCTTCAAACCCAGGATGAATCACAAGTGGGCACAGGTGGCTAGAGATGAAGCTGCTGCCCAGATGTAGGCCTTACATGAGATCCAGAGCTAGAGAAGTCTTATTGTAATCCAGCTAAAGGAATTCCTTTTTCTTTGTTTCCCTCTATCATCTGCTTATTGAGGGCAACATTTTAGTAGCTGCGGCCATGAAGGAAATTACCAAATTTTTGGAACAAAATGACAATGAAAACATCAATTATCAGAACCTCCGGGATACTGCAAAGGCAGTTCTAAGAGGGAAATTTATAGCACTGCAATCCTTCCTCAAGAGAATGGAAAGAGAGGAAGTTAACAACCTAACGGGACATTTCAAGCAACTGGAGAAAGAAGAACATTACAACCTCAAACCAAGCAGAAGAAAAGAAATAACCAAAATTAGAGCCGAATTAAATGAAATTGAAAACAGGGGGTGGAGCAAGATGGCGGCCGAGTAACAGCTTCCTTGCGGCTAGGCACGGTGAGACTGGGGAGAGAGGACTTCAGGCATCTCTGCCAGGCAGGATCTGCCCAGAAACTTCCCTTTGGGGACACAGGGAGACAGCGTGAGGCTTCTGGACACCCTGAGGAAGGC
>CAUYON010065406.1:0-15590 GCA_963573935.1 Arctocebus calabarensis
GAATCTGGCCTGGGCCAGCTAAACAACAATGACAACCACAATTAAAAAATAGCTGGGCAGAGACTTTACCTCTTTTGTGTTTACATGGATGGAGCTGGAACATATTCTTCTTAGCAAAGTATCTCAAGAATGGAAGAAAAATTATCCAATGTACTCAGCCCTAATATGAAGCTAATTTATATCTTTCATATGAAGGCTAAAACCCAATTATAGCACAGGAATACAAGGAAAGGGGAAAGGGAGGGGAGGGGAGGGGGAGTATGGGTAGAGGGAGGGCAATTAGTGGGAACACACCTACGGTGCATCTTAGCAGGGTACTGGTGAAACTTATCAAAGGTAGAGTATCAATGTCTTTATATAGTGTTCAAGAAAATGCCATGAAGGCTATCTGTAACAATATGATCAAAATATTTCTGAATGTATATGAATCATGCCCTATGATTGCACCAATGTACATAATTATGATTCAATAAAATTATTTTAAAAAATGGGAAAATATTATTTCCTGTTTTCCTGAAAGTAGTCTGAAGAAAATAAATATCTGCATATGTTAAGTGACTTTTTATTTAGAAAGTCACTCGTGCATCCAAATAATGTCCCTTGTTAGCATAACTTCTACTAAAATTATTACATTTGTGATACATTTCAGTCATCTAATTTTGTTTTAACATAGAAACTGTTGAGAAAAATTCTTATCCAAGTAGGCATTGATGAGATATATACTACACTCATTTTAAGCCATTGTATTTGACTCAGGCTTTAGTAAATAAAAATGACTCAGTTCTACAGTAAAATACTTCTCATTAAGGGAATAATCTTCAGAAATGTAAGAAGGAGATAGAAATTATGTTAAATTATGGCCATGCAATAAACCATTTTATGTAAGTTTATAGGCAATTTTGTGAAGGTGATGTACATAAGTCTTATGTTAAGCCTTGGAATAAGTCAGGGAAAACTATACTTATTTAAAACAATTTGGAAAGTGGTTGACAAAAGTATATTGTCTTCTACACTTCATGTCATATTAAGTTATAATTACTTATAATAACAATGTGGTAATACCTTTTAAGTACAGGGCTAAAGACCATACTTGAATTACATTTTCAAGTATAACATACTTATAAAAGTAGAAACAGGTAATCACCTTAGCTGTAAAAAATTAGATTCAAATAAGAGAGCTAGTTAAAAGTAATCTTGACTGTTTTTTTGGCTTGGCTATTGCTGGTATATATAAAAGCTACAGATTTATGAGTATTGATTTTGTAGCCTGAGACACTGCTGTATTCTTGATCACTTCTAAAAGTTTTATAGTAGAATCCCTGGTGTTTTCCAGATATACAATCATGTAATCTGCAAAGAGTGAAAGTTTAATCTCTTATGACCCTATGTGGATACCTTGATCACCTTTTCTTCCCTAACTGCAATGGCTAAAACTTCCATTACAGTGTTAAAGAGCAATGGAAACAATGGGCAACCTTGCCTGATTCCTGATCTAAGTGAGAATTATTTCAATTTATGATTTCAATTCAATACGATATTGACCATGGAATATTATGCAGCCTTCAAGAAAGAGGGAGACTTTACCACTTTCGTGTTTACATGGATGGAATTCGCACACATTCTTCTTAGCAAAGTATCTCAAGAATGGAAGAAAAAGTATCCAATGTACTCAGCCATACTATGAAGCTAATTTATAGCTTTCATAGGAAGGCTATAACCCAATTATAACACAAGAATATAGGGAAAGGTGCAAGGGAGGGAAGGGGAGGGGAGGAGGGGAGCAATGGTGGAGAGAGGGTAAATGGTGGGATCACACTTATGGTGCATTTTAGAAGGATACAGGTGAAACACACTAAATGCAGAATACAAATGTTTTTATACAATAACCAAGAAAATCCCATGAAGGTTATGTTGAACAAGTGGATGAAAATATTTCAGATTTTATATGAAGTCAGCACATTGTACCCCATAATTGCACTAATGTACACAGCTATGATTAAAAAAAAAAAAAAAGAAAAGAAAAAGTAATTTCGGTTCTCCATGAAAAGCCTCTCAGGAATAAAACCATCATTTAATGACATTAAGTCTTTCTGCTACAGGAGAACCTTCAGAAATAGCATTTTTTCATGTGTCTATAGTCTATGCACATGTCTCTTGCAGCAAAGCTTCTGTTCAAGTCTCTTGCCCACAATGAGATGGGATCACTTGCTCTTTTCTTATTAATGAGTTTGAGTTCTCTGTGGATTCTGGTTATCAAACCTTTGTCAGAAACATAACATGAAAATATCCTCTCCCATTCTGAGGGCTGTCTGCTTGCTTTACTTACTGAGTTCTTATCTGTGCAGAAGCTTTTGAATTTCATCAGATACCAATAATGTATTTTTGATGTTGCTTCAATTTCCTGGGGTGTCCTTCTCATAAAGGATTCTCCCAAGCCAATTTCTTTAAGGGTTTCTCTTGCACTCTCTCCAATAATCTTTATAGTTTCATGTCTTAAGTTCAAATATTTTATCCAGTGAGAGTCAATTTTTGTAAATGGTGAATGGTATGGGTCCAGGTTCAGTCTTCTACAAGTCACCAGCCAATTCTCCCAGCACCATTTGTTAAATAGGAAATCTTTCCCCAAATTTATATATATAATATACTTTTTTTTTTTTTTTTGAGGCAGAGCCTCAAGCTGTCACCCTGGGTAGAGTGCTGTGGCATTGCAGCTCACAGCAACCTCTAATTCCTGGGCTCAAGCGAGTCTCCTGCCTCTGCCTCCCAAGTAGCTGGGACTACAGGTGCCCACCACAACGCCTGGCCATTTTTTGGTTGCAGCCATCATTGTTGTTTGGCGGGCCCAGGCTGGATTCGAACCCGCCAGCTCAGGTGTACGTGGCTGGCGCCTTAGCCTGCTGACCCACAGGCACCGAGCCCCAAATTTATATTTTTGATGGGCTTATCAAAGATCAAATGATGATAAGTTTCTGGGTTTATCTCTTGGTTCTCAATTCTGTTCTATATATTTACCTCTCTATTTTTCATGCCATTACCACATTATTTTGATTACTATAGATTTATAGCACAGCCTAAAGTCTGGTAGCATGATTCCTCCTGATTTTGTTTTTGTTTCTGAGTAATGTCATGGCCATTCGAGGTGTTTTCTGATTCCAAATAAAATGAAAAAGTAATTTGTCCAAATGGTTAAAGTATGACAGTGGTGCTTTAATAGGGATTGCATTAAATTTGTATATTGCTTTGGGTGGTATGGACATTTTAACAATGTTGATTCTTCCCATCCATGAACATGGTATGTTTTTCCATTTGTTAACATCTTCAGCTATTTCTTTTCTCAGAGTGTCATAGTTCTCTTGATAGAGATCTTTCACGTCTTTTGTTAGGTAAATTCCTAAAAATTTCATCTTCGATACTACTGTAAAAGGAATAGAGTGTTTTACTGTTTTTTCAGCTTGACTATTGTTGGTATATATGAATGCTATTGATTTGTGAGTATAGATTTTGTATCCTGATGCACTACTGTATTCCTTGATCATGTCTAAGAGTTTTGTATATGAATCCCTGGGATTTTCCAGATATAAGATCATATCATCTATGAAGAGTTAGAGTTTGATCTCCTATGACGCCATTTAGATACACTTGATCGCCTTCTCTTGCCTGATTGCGATGGCTAAGACTTCCATTGTAATGTTGAAAAGCAGTGGAGACAAAGGGCATCCTTGCCTGTACCTCATCTGAGTGGAAATGTTTTCAATTTTACTCTATTCAATATTACATTGGTTGTGGGTTTACTGTAGATGGCCTCTATCAGCCTAAGAAATGTCCCTTCTAGGCTTGGTGCCTGTGGCTCAACGAGCTAAGGTGCCAGCCACGTACACCTGAGCTGGCAGGTTCGAATCCAGCCTGGGCCCACCAAACAATGATGGCTGCAACCAAAAAATGGTTGGGCGTTGTGGTGGACGCCTGTAGTCCCAGCTACTTGGGAGGCAGAGGCAGAAGACTCGCTTGGGCCCAGGAATTGGGGGTTGCTGTGAGCTGTGATGTCATGGCACTCTATCCAGGGTGACAGCTTGAGGCTCTGCCTCAAGAAAAAAAAAAAGAAATGTCCCTTCTATACCTATTTTCTTAAATGCTCTGATCATGAAGGATGCTGGATATTATCAAAGCTATTTCTGAATTAATTGAGAGACTCATATCATCTTTGTTTTTTATTATGTTTATGTGAAGTATTATATTTATAGGTTTATGTATGTTGAACCAACCTTGAGACCCTGGGATCAAATACTTGGTCATGGTGCATAATTTGTTTGACGTGTTGAAGGATTCGCTTTGCTGGGATCTTACTGAATATTCTTGAGTCTACATTTATTAAAGATATTGGTATATAATTTTCTTTCCTTGTTGGGTCTTTTCCTGGTTTGAGGATCAGGGTGATGATTGCTTCATTGAATGAGTTGGAAAGTAGTTCTTCTTTTTCTATTTTTTTTGGAAAAGTTTATGTAATATAGATATTAGTTCCTCTTTAAATGTTTGGGAGAATTATGATGTGAAGCCATCTGGTCCTGGACTTTTCTTTTTTGGGAGATTTAATGTAATTGATGCTATTTCATTATTTTATATAGGTCTATTCAACATTTCCAATTCTTTCTGGATGAGTCAAGGAAGGTGGCATGCTTCAAGGTGTATTTTCTTCAGATTTTCAAATTTCTGAGAATAGAGTTTTTTATAGTATTCATTAAGGATTTTTTGAATTTCTGAGTTGTCTGTTGTTTTTTCTCTGTTGTCATTTCTGATTAATAATATTAGGGATTTTACCTTTCTGTTGTTAGTTAAGTTAGACCAAGATTTACCAATTTTGTTAATCTTTTCAAAAAAACAACTGTTTGATTTGTTGATCTGTTGAATGATTCTTTTGCTTTAAATTTCATTTAATTCTGTTCAAATTTCAGTTATTTCTTTTCTTCTGCTGGGTTTGGGGTTGGAATGTATTTCCTTTTCCAGTTGCTTGAGATGCCCCATTAAGTTGTTAACTTCTTCTTTCACTTTTGTCTTGATGAAGGCTTGCAACACTATAAATTTCCCTCTTAGGACTGCCTTTGCAGTATCATACAGGTTCTGATACTTCATGTCTTCATTATCATTTTGTTCCAAAAATTTGGTAATTTCCTTCTTAATCTCATTTATGACCCAGCTATCATTCAGCATAAGATTATTTAGCTTCTATGTCTTTGTAGGTGCATGAAGATTCTTGTTATTATTAAGTTCAACTTTTATTCCATTATGGTCCAAGAAAATAAAAGGAATCGTTTCTATTCTTTCAAATTTGCTGAGTTTAGACTTGTGACTTAAGATGTGATCAATTTTGGAGGAATTTCCATAGGCTGATAAGAAGAATGTGTACTCAGTTTAGTTGGGAAGAAATGTTCTGTAGATTTCTAAAAGTCCATTTGTTTTAGGGTCAGATTTAAGTCTAAAATTTCTTTGCTTAGTGTATTCTTGGAGGATCTTTCCGGCAATGCCAAAGGGGGTCTTAACATCTCCAACTATTATGGTGCTGTAAGATGTCAAATTGTTCATGTATGTTAGGGTCTCCTTTATAATTCGAGGAGCATTCTGGCTGGGCACATAAATATTAATAATTGAAATCTCTTCATGTTGAGAGTTTCCCTTGACAAATTGTAGTGGCCATCCTTATCTTTCATTACCTTTGTTGGTTTAAAGCCTATTGTATCTGCAAATAAAATTGCAACCATTGCTTTTTTTCTGATTTCCATTTGCCTCAATTATAGATCACCATTCAATTCCCCTGAGTCTATTTTTATCTTTTCTGGAAGGATGAGATTCTTGTATGCAGCAGATAGCTGGTCTGAGTTTATGTATCCAGTCAGCCAACCTGTGCCTGTTTAGAGGACAATTTAGATCATTCATTGACAAGCCTGGTAGAATTTTAAATGCCCAATTTTTCAAAAGTCCAGTGGATATTTTTAACCCTTTGCCATTGTGGAAGTTGGGTTTTGACCAAAAATTTCTGAGTGAGCTTACTTTTGTGGTAGAGCATTGTGCTGGTCATCGTGGAGGATGGGTCTGAGAATATCCTGAAGAACTTGTTTAGTTATGGCAAATTTTTTCAACATGTGTATATCATTAAAAGTATTTGATTTCTCAATCACAAATGAAACTCAGTTTGGCTGGGTACAGGATCCTGGTCTGAAAGTTGTTTTCTTTTAGGCAACTGAAGGTCAATGACCATCCTCTTTTGACTTGAAATGTTTCAAGTGAGAGATCTGCAGTCATTCTAATATTCTTTCCCTTGTAGAGAATGATTTCCCTATGCCTGACTGCTTGCAGAATTTTCTCCTTCATGTTAACTTTGGCAAAGTTAATTACAATGTGTCTAGGAGATGCTTTATTTGGATTGAGTCTTGCTAGGGTTCTGAAACTGTGTGCTATCTGAGTTTCAGTATCTCTTGCCATGCCTGTGCAAGAGATACTGAAATTATATCTTGGAGTAGAGCATCTGTGCTTTTAGGATCATCTTCTTCTTCAGGAATTCTTATAAGGTGAAAGTTGGCTATTTTGAAGTAGTCTCACAACTTTCTCATGGAGTGATCCATTTTTGATCTCCACTTCTCTGCCTCTTTGAGCCTTTGGGAGCATTCAAAAGCTTTGCCTTCAGTCTCAGAGGTCCTTTCTTTTGCCTGTTCTATTCTGTTACTGAGGGATTTTACTGTATTTCTCAGCTCTTTGAGGGCAGGAATTTCTTGCTTCAATGTGTGAATATCTTTGGAGATTTTGTCTTTGAATTCTTGAGACAACTTTTGAATTACTCCTTGAATTTCTAATTCCACCTTTACGTCAATTCTATTAATCATATTTTCCATCCAAATTCTGAACTTGATTTCTGACATCTCAGCTATTTTCTTATGAATAGGATCTTCCATTGCGTCTCCTTTGTTGTTCCTTGGGGTGGGGGGGGTGTTATCTTCTCTGATTATTCATGTTGCCAGAGATTTTCTGCTGATTCCACCACATGATTACTTTTCACCGTGTGGCTAGAGAATCTGGTAAGGTGAAACTGGATTAAGTGCTCATGAAGTTGTAATTAACCATCCCTTTACAAAGGAGCTGGGATGGGTGACTGTGGATTTTCCCCTATAGCTTTACAAATATCCTGTCCTGCCATCTGAGACTCTGGGGATCTGCTTAGTGTGATGGGGCTAGGTGACTCTGTTTTGCATTCAGCTAGTCTCTGTCCAATCCTAGTGAATCAGGGGCTTTGGGCTGAAATCTCAACTGTGGAGAGATATAAGCAACTAAGACACCCCACCCCCTATGGGCAACAATTGAAAGAAGAATCAGATCCCCCTCCAATATAACACAGCCAGCAGATAACGTTGGATGTTGCCTGGGTTATCAGCCCAGGTGAAGAGTTCCAAATCAATTGTCCCAGTCAGCATAAGTCCCAGTCAGAATAAGTGCAGATCAAAGGAGAGAAATCAAAAGGTCTTCAGCAACTAGTCAGCAGGGGTCCACTGGCAGCACAAGTGTGACTTTCTCTAGTGCTCCATGGAGTCAGAAAGGCCCAACCAGCAAAAGGGTTAGTCTAGGGGGGCTGGTGCCTCCTTCCTCACCTTACAGTTCCATCATGCACAGTCACTGGTAACCCTGGGGGCTGTGGCCAAGTTACCTCCAATGAGAAAATGCAGCAGGAAGTTGTGCCTGCCAGAGTCAAAGGGGAGTGAATGCCTCCTCAGCCAGGTGACTGCAGTCTGCCATCAGGTGTCAAGGGGAGTTGAAGTCTGACTCCCTTGGGTGCTCAATAGAAACTGGGCAGTGTTTTACTTGTGTCTGTTCTGAGCCAGGGGTTACCATCACAGTGTGATTCTCTCTCTCAGAAACCACACTTCTAGCCTCTGGTCACACTCCTTCTCTGGAACCCCTGCAGGGAGAGGTTTCACTCCCTCCGGTGGTCCACAGAACTGGGAATGTATCTCTTTTAAATTTGATCCTGCTGGAGTGTTCCATCCATGGGTTGGGGTTGCAGCTGCCAAGAGTCTGTGGAGCTGCCACTACAGTCAGGGTTGGCACCACCACAGTCATGGGATGCTGTAGGTAAGGGTGCTGCAAAGTTCAGTCATGAAGCCACCACCAGTTGGCCTCCTGTTGAAGGCCGATATCTCCTTGCAGAGGGAGGCTTCCAGACTGCCAGGATGGGGAGGAGTGGGCTGGGAGTTCAGGAAGGCAGGGAAAATATTTGTTCAACTTTTATTATGGGTAAAAGACTGCTCTGACTTACAGCGGGATCTGTCTGGAAAAGGAGTCCTGGTCTTCAACCACTCCCTCTCATGAGTTGAAACAAGAGGTCTTCTGTTCATTCACAGCTGGCTTGTAGAGAGCCCACATAAAGCCAATCTCTTGGGGGGTGAGGGGACGTACTCTCATCCTCTTTGTGATAGGTTTTGTACCTGATATTTATTTCCTTGAAATTCCAACTTACCTCAGCAGGAATGACGTGAACTTATCACTCTTCACTCTCAGCTCAGCTCCTAACCTTCAGCTTTATTAGGTTGATTCTGGCTATTATTTCTCCCTCTGGATGAGAGCTTCTATTCAAAGCTGGCTCCAGTCAGCCATCTTGACTCTTCCCACCCCCATAGGTTTAAACCTCTAAAGTGGATGGCTATGCCACTTGTCACAAGTTCACTGAGGCTTTCATTGCTACCCTGCCTTGCCAATAGGTGTTTCCCACACCCATGTAAGATGTTCGATGAAATGTGAATTAAAAAAAAAAAAAAAAAAAAGATGGCTCAAGGTACCAAAGATAGGCTTGGGTTTGGCAGGTATATCACAGATGTAATAGCTGTCAACCTCATCAGTATTATTTTCTTTTAAGAATGAATCTCTAACAACCTAATATTTTTAAAAATGAGACCTTTTGAGATAATTTTTTCCATATTTTAGGGTCTATAATCAACCTTCAACAGGAGGTTTCCCTAATGATTGATATTTTCTTTTTTCTTATGGTTTCTACAAATGATCTTGTAGTTTTAAAATTTTACTGGCTGACAACCTCTGCAACTTGACTAAGGTCACATCCAGTAGAGTGAGACCCTGACTCTTGAATATATCAATTGTCACACACATACCAGCTTCAGTTCTTTCCCAGAGCCACTGACTAAGAATCTAGCCTTTGCCATTCTATAAAGATCAGACAACCTGGATGCTACGCAGGGTCTGAAAAAGTGTTATCTGTGGTTCCCTGACAACAATTCAGTGCTATTTCACCCAAATCATATAAAATACAGAAAATCAAAATGTAGACAATTATTTGTTTTAAATGATCTGTAGTGAAGGGTGAAATACTATAGTGGCTAAGAGTTGGGAGCTGACCTGTCTGACTGTGAGTCCAAGTTCTGCACTTTTATCACTATGTAATTTTGATTTTCTGTACTTCAGTTCCCTCTTCTGTTAAACAGTGACAATAGGCTATCTAAATCACCATGCTATTGGGAGGTTTAAGTGAATTAATTCTTATAAAGAACTTATAACCGTTCCTAGCATATAATGGGAGATTTGTTAGTCTTGAATCTTAAATCAGAATCATGTGACTATCTGTCAGATGACCTGATGCCAGTCAGTTTGTCATCAGAGTCATAACCAGAAATTTTCACACCTTACAAAATCTGCATTTTAGTGTTTCTGGAGAAATGGATGCCTACCTCTGGGTATTTATGACAAGACAATTTAACTGTCGAAGTACAGAAATTGGCCATTGCCCACTAGTAATCAGTCTGTAAGCAAAAGTTTACATTTGTAGTGTAGGATATGAGGCAACTTTGATTTCAAAGATGAAAGAAGCCATAAATTGATATTTTAGATTTTATTAGCCATCATTTAAATATTACAATATATCTGAATGTACAAGAAGATTCATATAGATAAAATATCTAAACCTCATCCAAATTATTTTCCACAGGGTTTAAACAACATTCTTTATTTAAAAAACTGTCTAGGGCAGTGCCTGTGGCTCAAAGGAATAGAGGTGCTAGCCCCATATGCCAGAGGTGGTAGGTTCAAACCCAATCCAAGCCAGAAACTGCAAAGAAACAAAAATGAAAACAAGGGATTAAATATTTTGGGGGGTTCCTGTGGCTCAAATGAGTAGGGTGCCAGCCCCATATGCTGGAGGTGGCAGGTTCAAACCCAGTCCCAGCCAAAAAAAAAAATTATCTAAAAAATTTACATTATGGAAGTTCAGCTTTTGGGGACTAGGGAGGAAGTAAGAAGGCAAGCTGATTTGGGCAGCACCTGTGGCTCAAGGAGTAGGGTGCCAGCCCTGGCTAAAACCTAAAAAACTAAACATAAATAAATAAATAAATAAATAAATAAATAAATAAAAAAGAAAGTGAGCTGATTTGAGTAACCAGTCCAACTTCTAAATCTTTTCCTTTCATTTCATAAAACCATCCTATTGATTTAGATCAGATCCCGGAAGGGAGCACTGTTTGTCAAACAAGGTCAGCACCAACTTTATTAGAGTCACCTGAGAATGCTTAAAAATTAGAATCCAGGGTTCTACTAGAGATTTAATGCACATTTGATGGGGGGCAGAAATTTGTGACTACTGACATCCTTCTATCACTTCTCACAAGCTCCCTGCTCCCACCAATTTCCCCATCATTTCAAATAATTCTAATGCATAGTGAAGTTTATGGATCACCGGGATGATAACTCTCTCCAGGCATCAGATGAGATTAAAACTCTCCATGACAATTCTATACCACAGTTTCATTTGACGTGTGAAGAGTGCTTGTAGGCCATTTGCCAAGCTCTGACTGCTTAACATCCCTATAAGTCCCATAGGAACTCCTAACCCTTATACTCTAACAAAGCTCCAGCATGCTTTCATTCTACTCTAGATACTAAGAAGCATTTTTAAAATAAAGAAGATTTTCTTCTTTTTAAAGAAAGAATATTTTCATGATATGATTGCAACATCTTTTAACAGAGAATTTTATTTGACATTTACAATGTATGAGCACTGAACAAAAACAAAATTTGAAACAAAATGTTACAAAGGCTATAAAATGTGATATATACTAAACACATATACACACATACACACACATACATAAATTTCATACAAACACTATATAAGCTTTGATTCACAAAAAATAATATAGTGGCCAGGCATAGTGGCTCATGTCTGTAATCCTAGCACTCAGAGAGGCTGAGGTGAGTGGATTGCTTGAGCTCAGGAGTATGAGACCAGCTTGAACAAGCCCAAGACTCCATCTCTAAAAATAGTGGGGTATTCTTGTGGGTATCTGTAGTTCTAGCTACTGGGAAGGCTGAGGCAAGATAATTGCTTGATCCCAAGACTTTGAGGTTGTTGGGAGCTATGACATTAATGTATTCTACAGAGGGTGACAGAGTGAAACTCTGAGTCTCAAAAAAAAGTAAAAGATATATTTTTATTGTTTCTTCATCTCTGTTAAAATATTACCCTCAGCAGGCAGATAAAATGAACTTTCTGTGGCTAAATTAGGCACACCAGAAATAGAATCAAGTGGCTGTAGCAGGGAGAGGTGTTGGTCACCTATCCTGTATTATTAACAGCTGCAGGTCTTCTTTCCTGTAATTGAGTAGAAAGTAGCCTTTTAAAAGAAAAAAAACTGTCAAAACAACTACAATTGTGAGTTTCCCAATTGATCCTGTTGGATCACCTTACAAGACCAGACTGTACATCTCATCCCCTAGCCCCTTTATAGGCCCAGCAGAAACTCTGATCGGAGAGGAAGCCAACCTTGCAAATATTTTTTGCTGATAAATAGCCATAGACTTCAAGTTTATTTCAGATGGTTTTCTGGGACTGCAGCACAACGTCTTTATTCCTTATACTTTACCTTTTGAGATAAAAGCTAAGTTCTACCTCATTTTAATGTTAACACTCCAACCTAAATGAACATAGAATGTTTTCATACTGCAGACACACATGACTTCCCTTATAAATATTCATAGATGTTCCCCAAACCTGCTAAAAATGCATGTAAAGCAGATCCCGAAAGACAAAAATGCCAGCTTTGCCTCTCCCTCCTTGTGAGCATGTGCTTTAGGTTTGCCCAGAGGCTATGTTCTCCAATATGTAAATTGTCTCTTTGAAAATGTTTTCTCCTTTTCCTTCCTCCATATATTGCACGGTCAGTTCATTAATATCTTTGTTTAATGACCAAAATAAATTTCAATTTCCATTCGTTCAATTAAGGGTCTAGTATTTTTTCACCCTAAAATCAGAGATGCCTAGAATTTCCTAGGATCATGTTTTCATATTCTTTTATCCTATGTTATTAACCTTTTGCTGAAGTATAGAGATAGATCATGGCCCACTTATAGAAGCTAAATGAATGAACACAATCTCTCCTGAAAAATGCACATAGAAAAAAAAATTTTTCCTATAACTTCAGGGGATTCACACACACTCCATGGCTTATAGACCCTGATTAAGAACACTTGCTTTGCTAGATAACTGCAAAGAGAATGTGTGATAAATGTCTTCTAATTTCTGTGGAAGCCTACCCCAAAGAGACCAAAAGTTAAGCCACTTAATTATCTTAAGTCTATGAATAAATTCTTTTAAGCCCAAACATGCAGAACTGGGTTAGCATATGGCTTCCCCTTCACAGAGCATTTTTTAGTAATTGTAATTTTATCATTGATACTCAATAATCTAGAATTTTAGTAACAGCTGCTATGAAAAGACATTAATTCAGTTTAAGATAACACACCATATTTTTAACAGCTTTATTGAGCTATCACTCACCTACCATACAGTTCACACATTTAAAAGTGTACAATTCAATGATTTTTAGCATGTTATTACGTGTGTCCAACAAAGACCACAGATTACTTTAAAACATTTTCAACATTTTGACTCATTGACGGCCATACTAGAAAAAAAATTTTCCCTGGGGTCACAATGTTTAATTAGGTTAAGATGGTCCAAGAGGTATATGATTATACATGCTTCATGAGGCCTCAGGCTTAAAACTAGAATTAAGTCAAGTGCCATTCATATGACACTTAATGTGTTAAAAAATGAACCTGGTACTATGTAACTAAAACCCTCTACTGTCTATCCCTCCCCTCCTACTTTCTATACTGCTCCCCCATACTAACCACTAGTTGATTTTATGTCCTTATAGATTTTCCTGTTTTGGACTTTCCTAAGAATGTAATTTCATATTATGTGGTATTGTGTGACTGGCTTCTTTCACTTAATATGTTTTTAAGGTTCACCTGTGTTATAGAATGCATCAATACTTCATTCCTTTTTATACTCAAATAGCATGTCATGGTATGAATGCACCACTTTTTTATCATTTCATCAGTTGATAGATATTTAGGGTGTTTCTACTTTTTGACCTTGATTCATAATGCTGCTACAAACATTCATGTTGACATATGTTTTTGCTTCTCTTGAGTATATTCCTATGAGTAGAATTGATGAGTCCTATGAAAGGGTTATGTTTACACATGTGAAGAACTGCTGAAATGTTTTTCAAGGTGGCTACACCAGTTTACATTTCTACCAGCAGTGTATGAATTTTCTACTTTCTATAAATTCTCATCATAATTTGTAATATTCTAACTTTTTTATTCTAGTCATTCTAGTGGGTGTGAAGTGGTATTTCATTATAATTTGGATTTGGATTTCCCTGATAACTCATGATGTTGAGCACCTTTTCATGTGCTTACTAGACACTCGTGTATTTTCCTTGGATAAATGTATGTTCATCATTCATTTGAGTTGGCTGTCTTCTTATTGAGTTGTTTATATATTTATGCTAGATACAAATCCCTTATCATACACATAAGTGATTTGCAAATATTGTATGTTTATTCTGTGCATTGTCTTCACTTTCTTGATGTTGTCCCCTGAAGCACAAAAGTATTCTTTTTTTTTTTTCTTGAGACAACGTCTCACTTTGTCACACTTGGTAAAGTGCCATGGTGTCATACCTCAGAGAAACTTCAAACTCTTGGGATCAAGTGATCTCTTGCATCTAACCTTCTGCATCCAACCTTCTGAGTAGCTGGGAATACAGGCACCCGCCAAAACATCTGGTTAATTTTTTAATTTTTTTTTAATTATTAATTAATTTTTAACAAGTTTCTTGCTTTTGCTCAGGCTGGTCTTGAACTCTTGAGTTCAAACATCTACCTGCTCCAGCCTCCCAAAGTGCTAGGATTACAGGCAAATTTTTAATTTTTATATAATCCACATATCTAGTTTTTCTTTTGGCACCATTGCTAAGAATCTTTTGCCAAATCCAAATTAATGAAGACAAATTTTTCCTAAGAGTTTTATGATTTAGTGCAGGGGTCCTCAAACTGCGGCCCACAGAGGACATTTATCCGGCCCACCAGGTGTTTTTGCCTCCACTGCCTGTCCTGTTTAGCAGCAGACTCATCCCTGGACTGCAAAATCTGTTAGCGGAAAAGAACATTGGTTGCATCCCCAAACAAAACGTGTGGATTCACTAGAAAAGTTGCAAAAGGAGTTCCAATTTAGATTTAAAGAGCTTCATCTCCATGAACAGGACATACAACTTTTCTATAACCCATTTTCTATTGACATTGAAAATGGTCATTCCCTGAAGTCGCTGCCCCGGCTGCCCCTCTACCAGCTGCTCCAGGGCTACCTCGGGCCGGCGTCTCCAGCAGGTGGGAGCCAGGTGCTGATGGATACGGCAGGGGCAGCAAGCACTCCTGCAGCTTGTCTTCTGCTCAGGCTGTGCACAGGTGGAGGCTTTCTGGCTTCTCCACGGGGCTGGCCTGTGGCGCCTGGGTGCTCTAAGAATGTTTCCACTGTTGCTCAGAGGACACACACAGTGGGATTCAGAATTCCTGGAGAATTGCCTATGTGAGATGCTGGAAGTATTTCTTTAAATTCTGTCTCTTAGTTTTTCAAAGAAACCATCCAGTAGGGTGCCAGCCCCATATACTGAAGGTGAAGGGCTCAAACTCAGCTTCGGCCAAACTGCAAAACAGAAAAATAGCTGTGTGTTGTTGCAGGCGCCTGTAGTCCCAGCTACTCGGGGGACTGAGGCAAGAGAATAGCCTAAGCCCAGGAGTTTGAGTTTGCTATGAGCTGCATGAAGTCACGGCACTCTACTGAGGATGACAAAATGAGACTGTCTCTACAAAAAAAAAAAAGCATGAACAACATTAGTAATGAAGAGTTTGACTGCCACTTGCTTGATGAAGGTTTTACTGCCAAGGACACTCTGGACCAAAAACTCAATGAAGTTTCCTCTGCTGATAATAAGGACATCTTTTATGTAGCAGACCTCAGAGATGTTCTGAAGAAACACCGAAGATGGCTAAAAGCTCTTCCTCATGTCACTCGCTTTTATGCAGTCAAATGTAATGATAGTAGAACCATTGTGAAGACCCTAGCTGACATTGGAACAGGATTTGACTGCTAGCAAGACTGAAGTACAATTGATGCAAAGTCTCAGAGTGCCTCCAGAGAGGATTATCTAAGCAAATCCTTGTAAGCAAGTGTCTCAAATTAAGTATGCTGCCAA
>CAUYON010065409.1:0-25088 GCA_963573935.1 Arctocebus calabarensis
AGTCCCAGCTACTTGGGAGGCAGAGGCAGGAGACTCGCTTGAGCCCAGGAATTGGAGGTTGCTGTGAGCTGTAATGCCATGACACTCTACCCAGGGCGACAGCTTGAGGCTCTGTCTCAAAAAAAAAAAAAAAAAAAAAGATCTGCAGCTACTGTCCTGTGATAAAGACTAATGAAATTCCACTAAATAATTTTTAAAAAAGGTTCCCTAGTCTCTCTTACTTCTTACAAACACAAAAGGACAAAATAAAAATTATAAGATTTTAAGAGAACATATAAGACAGTAGTTTTCACAGACTGCTCATACAAATACCCTGAAAGAATCTACACATTATTAGTAGTAATTAGAAAGTTTTGCAAGGTTGCTTTGCATAGTACCAGATCAATATAGAAAAATTAATTGCACTTCTATGTAAAAAAAATTCTTAGAATGTACTTCTTATAAAAAATGATAACATTTCCAAGAGAAACAAAAACTCCATAAATGAAACAGAGAATACTGCGAAGCTTTTAAGGATGAATGTCTAAATATCATTGAAAGGCATTCCATTAATTCTCTCCCAGTTTCCCAGAAGTATACTACATGTACATGAAAAATTGACAGAAGACAGAGATGGTGTTGTATTTATGAGATAAATGACAACTATTCAATAGCAAGTATTAAAACAATTGGTTATTTACATGAATGAAAAGAAAATTAAATCTCTACATCCCACTTGCCAAAAGAAAAATTTCAACTACAAAAGAATTTAATATAAAAAAGAAATAGCTTTACAATTAATAGAAGAAATCACAGGAAATTGTTTAATGTTGCTTGAATTCTTAAAATTGTTGAAAGATTTCTTAAATACAATTCCAAAAAGCACAAATCACAACAAAAAGGAATTTGCCAACTTAACAACATCAAAATTAAACACTCCTGTTTATCCAGGGACATCTCGGACAGTGAAAAAACAAGCTATATGCTAGAAGAACAAAGCTATAACCCACACAGCTAACAGAAGATCACTATTCAAATACATTGAAGATGAAATTAACTCAGGAAAGGGCAAATCACCTATAGAAAAATACACAAAAAACAAACATAGATATTTAATAGAAGAATGAGCATGAATAACTGGTCTGTGTGTAAGAAATGAGGAGAATGCAAACCTCAAAACCACCAGACTGACAACAATAGCAACAAAATAGTTTGGAAAATAGTAAGTTTTGCTGAGTCCATGGAGCAAGAAACTACATATTGCTGGTGGAAATATAAATTTATACAACTTCTTTCCAAAGTTCTTTAGCTTTAGGGGGTGAAATTGAAGATGTTCTTGATACAGGACATTTGGCGCCCCAGCCAGCTCAGCGGAGCTAAGCCTCCACCTTGGTGGTGTGGTGCTGCGGCAGCCAGCTGAGAAACCAGCGGGCTGTATGATCGGCAAGGATGGGGGTCTCGACCTCCCCACCGGAGGCTCCAATAGCCACAAAGGCCGCACAACTGCTGAGGAGACACTGGCGCCTTGGTGTCTCCTTCACTTTACACTTAGGACTAAATACGAACCCCCATTTCCTATGCCTAGGTCAATTTCATGTGAATTTCCTAGGCCTCAATTCCATGACTGGACTGTGTCCATTCAATACGTTCATTCACCTTGCCCCGCAGAAGGGACTGTGTCCATTCATTGATACATTCATTCACCTTGCCCTGGAGGAAGGGACTGTGTTCATTCGTTTCCTGGCCAAGGAATCCATGCACCTATATATACCCCAAGACCAAGAGCCTAAACGCGGTGACGGGGAAAGACCGGGAGAGAAACAAGAGAGTTTTTCTCTCCCCACTTGAGTTCTCTCTCTCTACCAGGACCTTTAGTGTTTTTGTATTCTTTTCTATAAATAAATTCTTTCTTACCACTGATCTGTGGTCCGCGGATTTAATCTTCAAATCACCAAGACCAAGATTTCGGTATCATTCTAATCCTACAATGCCATCCTCTCTCTTTTGTGGAAGCCCTTGCACACCACTCACAGAGACTCCCGACAGTGTCTCTAGCCAAAGTCAGCAAACTCTGCACGTGTTCTCAGGAGAAAGTTCAAATGTCTGGTGGAATATCCCCATGATGGAACAGAGGGCGTAAGCGAAGAAAGTACGCGTGACCTTAAGGCATCTATGCCAAAATGGGTATACCTGGGGAGCGTTCAAGGAAAGAGTTGCAAAGATGGTATGACATTTACATGAAAATCAAAAACAGGTTATAACGCTTCGCTTTTTGGGATGCTTTCATGTGGGAAAATATAAAGACCTCAAGAGAACCAACAAATACAAAATTCAGAAAAGTGTTTATCTTTGATATAGTGACAGAGAGACAGTGAAAAAAAGGCCCAGAGGAATCCCCAGCAATTACTGGTCGAATTCTATTTCTTCAGCAGATCTGCAGAAGATTTTAAAACCATGAATATATAAACACTGAATCCTGGAAATTGTACATATCATAAACCTCCTTATATGTGCCACTATCTTAAAGTGCAAGATTTGCTTCTGAAAATGATATTTGTATAGCACAATCTCAAACCAATTGTCTTTGCTTTATAATTAAACCCCTATTAATAAATAGTAACATTTTAAAATAGTCTATCATTTAGTCCACTATAATAGAACACTTTTGTTTGGAAGTATCTTATCATTATGTCTAATTAGCATCTCAGAGATTTATTTGGCTTTGTCCTCTTCTGACTTAAATGTAATTATTCTCCCTGGGAATAATGAGGCAAGTTAAATCTGAGAAAAATGGCAAATCCCATCCTCTGATAGAAGCAGCACTTGTTCTTTTATATTTTATTTCTTTTTTTTTTATAATTTTATTGAATCATAATTCTGTACATTGGTGCAATCATAGGGCACGATTCATATACATTCAGAAATGTTTTGATCGTACTGTTATTTTATTTCTTAAAAGTTCCTTGTTTTGAAGTTGGAAATATTTCTTGAAAACCTTTCAAATATTCTATGGAACATTATTTATTCATTGGTTTATTATTCCTTTGTTCTAACTTTAAGAGTTACACACAAAACTAAGTTCTGATTCATTTTTTTTCTCTCTGAAATGCTAGTTCATTAACCAAACATAATAACTGCTTGAAACAGCCAGGCTTAAGCTTAAAGTACACCTCTGTACCCCTACCCCGAAGTGTGGTTTAAACAGAATAGAGTTCATTTAATTCCCTCTCTTCAGTTTCAATGAGACACTTACTGTTTTACCTTAGTATTGTCAGTATTGGTCTATTACACACAGAAAGGTTAGCTTGATATACATATTGTTATAGATACTTAGGAGAAGCAGGGAAACACCAGATCTTGTTATATTCCCCGCTAAGAAATGCAACATCCTTAAGTCTGTAGGTTGCTTGAGGGCTGGTAATTTGCATTTGTTTTTTAGTACAGATTATATTCCCAATGGCTATAACATTTTGCCTGCGATTCACATGTGTTGAACAAACCAATGTTTAAATGAATGAATGAGATCTTACCCCCTCCCTGTCAGAGGGCATCACAAATGGTCCTCTACATTTGACCTTGATTGGTTGGCCTCAGTGTCCAGCAGGCTGGTCACAGGCAAAGTCCAGCTTTTAGGATGCAACAAATTCCCACTGTCCCTCAAATACCCCAGGGGCTTTAAAAAATGGCAACAGTTCCAATGTTTAAGTAACATTGAGGAACTTGTCAAATTCTCACACTAACCTCTCTGAAAAAGTTCCTGGTTACAAGAGAATTAAGTGAAACTTAGTTGTAGCAGAAGATAAACCTGAAAAGTGCACTGACCTTGAGTAACTCTCCAATTCCGGACAAAGACAATGTTCACAGTGATGAGACTGAGTCCTACACTGTATGACACTCAATGCATCACGGCCATGTTCTCACACACCTTCTACTCACACAGTGACTTAAGAACATTGCTTTACTGTGCTGGCCTCTGGCAGAAAATGGCAAGAGCCACAATGTTCTGTCTTAAGGTAATTTGATAACATCATGATAAACCATCAAGTAAAACAGGTGAAATTTATGTAACATAAATAATAATATTTCTCTGTGAATTAGGAAGTTTCCTCATTATGAAATATATTTTCCTATATATGAAAAGGGATTCATAATTTTAATACATATACTTATAGAAATGTATTAAGAAGACCAGCCCATGTATATTGAATACTTTCTCAGTGATAAACACTATGCTAGTCATTTAAAAGCCATTTCTGCATTAATCCTTATAAGAAACTTCTAAAGTAAGTGTTATCCTCCCGAATTTATGGACAGGTAAATGGGTTTTCTAAAGGACCAATGCACTTCCCCACTGCACACAGTGCTATGCAGAGCTAAGGTTCAACCCCCAACTCACTGGTTCCAAAATCCATTGTCATCAGCACCACCTAACATCACCTCCTTAAATGAGAGCTTCAGTGTTTGCTGGGCATTTATGATATGATAAGCAAAACATGACTCTCAAAAGACAGAATTAAACTCTTCACCCTAAATGAGGCGAGTGAAAATAACCAGGAGTTCCCACCAAAGTGGAGACCCCCATTCGCACCTTAGGGAGAGAAGGTTAATTGCTAAATTTGGGGTGAAGTTGGCTGTCAATGCCTTGGATAGAGCTTTTCAATAAAATCTTGCTGAGAGTTACATTCTCAAACAAGTGCCTAAGACTAAACAACAATGTGTGACAATTTTTAAACTTCCTCAGCTCTCGAGGTACTGAACAAACAGATGTTTGAGAAGACTGGGGCTTATGAATACCGCTTTACTGTCAACTAATTAGGCGGCATCCTGCTGCCTGCTGCTAACACAGCAATCTCTTAAATTTAAAATTCTATGATAGTTGCTCCTGGATAAAAGGGAATTGAAATACATTCACATGTGATGAAATTTTAAAAAGTAAAGCGCTTTGGTTGGAAATGGGTAATGCCTGTGGCAAAAGTTAAGCTCACAGAATTGAGTGAGCCTACCAAACATATTTTTAGAAGCAAATGATAATTTCCCAACCCTCCGCTCTTGTCCTTTGACACCAGTGGGCCCCCATCCTCCCAACTCTAATTCTGAAGCCTCTGGAAACACTATGTTGGTTTAAATTTTCATGACCAAGCCTCTCGATAGGGGCTACCATGTGTAACTTGGATTGCTCACCTGCTTCCAATGTTCTATCACCTACTCATCGAAAATACCCTCTCTAGCTTGGCATAAACTATGGGGACGTTCATAGAAGAAATGTGTTCAGTCTCATCCTTACCCAACACCTGTCCCCCACCCTCCAGTGCTCTCTGTGTACCAACCACACTGATCCCAGACTGAGGCTTGTCTTTTTGACTCTGCACGTTTCCTCTGAGCAAGGTCCTTTTGCCCTTCCCCAGTCTCACAGCCTTGACACAGACACGCGTAGCCCCCTGCAAATGGCCCATGGCATCACTTCCTGTTTCACTCACAGCACCAACCTATTTCATCATGTGTTGCTGGTTTATATTCCTCTCTCTTCATGTGACAGGAAACCGCAGATGGTCAGAGCCACACCACCGTCATTTTGAAGCAGAAGAAGTTCTTCACAAGCAGCTTCTTTTCAGGGAAACCAACCACTATTTCTGAAAAGGCCCACTCCAAATGATCTCTCAATGGGAACCATTCTATTCCAGCTCCCTATCTTAATTTTTAGCCAAACTAGGAAACATCAAGACCATCAAAGGTAGTTCATAAACCTCTTTTAGAACATGCTTCCTTAACATACACACTATACTTTGTTTGATGTAAGAGGAGATTAAATTTCATGCTTTAACCAAAGAGTAAATTCTTATATTGAAAAAAATGCAAATAAATATATGGACATCTAATGTGCTTTCCTTTGAAGCACCAAATCTCATTGTTGCATTACTTCAACTTACTTATTACTCAAGTTCAAATAATGTCTCCTTATTAAACTCCTCAAAGGGGGAGCACGGAACAAACCAAGGCACTTGTTCTCCATATTCTGGGTGAGGAAACTGAGGCCCAGAATCCCAAATGACTTGCCCCCGACTCACACCTTAAATGTGTTTTTGTGAGTTCACCACACTTAATTTTTTGCTATAGCCCCACCTTCCTTTTCCATCTTAATACCGTGAACATTTGGAATAACACAGTTCGTGGGGTTCACCAAGCCGTGGTCATGTCTCAGTGCTGGTCGACTGAAGTTCTTTCCCTTAAGTGAGCCAATTATTATTTTTTCAGTTGAAATATCCTCTATAATGATAATTAAAAAACAAACCAATATAAATCTGTGACTTGGTGAAAGCTTGTGTCCCCTCAGCATCTGAACAAAGGCAGAGGGGACGTGAGGGACACACCGAGGTCTTCGTCAACAGACCTTCTGCTTCTCATCATGTTTATCCATTTATACATTCCAGGAAGAAGAATAGAACATGCAGACTTTGTCCAGTATATTTATCTCTTGCTGTTCCCTGTATGAATGCCATCTATTCGCAGAGTGGCTGGTGCCGACATCTTAACTTTCTGTGCATTTTTCTCATACATACGGTGCTAGTGTACTATTACTTCTCTTTACAACTACTCAGTATCAAAGTCCCATCTTCAGTGACAGCAGTGGGTCCAGAGCCCTATGAAGTTGCTCCATGTGAAGGGAAAATCGATTTAAACTTCCTTTCACTTTATCTCAATTTCTGTATAGTTGTCTAGCCTATATTATGAAGGAGACAAAGGTGCCGCTATTCTGATACAGTTTTTTTTAGACCATAGTGAGAAGAACATTTTAAAATCTTTTGTAGAAAAATAGGAAACAGACTTCAGTGAAAAGATTCCTTGTATGTATATTAATCAAGAAGGAAAAAATACATGTGATTCTATAGTAAAAGTTGATGTGTGAGATAGTTGACTTATATTTCTCAGAAAAATTACAAGAGAATACTATCTCCATTTTTATAGATTAAAAAATGAATATCATAGACATTAAGAATGTTGTCTAAGGCAAAGCTAGGCAATTCCATGAAAAGACACAATGGTGAATTTTAGCTACAATTTACGGGACTACAATCTAGGGCACTTTCAGATCTATGGGTAAAAACCATGCTCTGTGATTAGGAGAAAATACACAGAATCTTCTAGACATTACATTTGTAATGATTTTAAGTTCTCTACCAATCAAAATATTAAATTTCAAAATTCATTAGTGCTAGTTTTCTTGCTAGTTTTCTTTTCTTCACCTGTTTTATAAGGTAATATTTCTAAATAAAATTTGGTATCGTGATTATTTTGGTGTAAATTAATATTAACTTTGAAATCAGATGGCATGTTTGAAAGAAGCCAGGCTTCAAAATTGATAAAGAAGTGTTAAGAGATAGTCACTGATACAAGAAATATTTCAAATAATAATAAGCAATAAGTGTTTAATCTTTTAAGGTCCTACTTCAAACCCTTAGGCTATTCATTATTTCCAAATAAATTTAGAACAATCTGCTTAATATTATCACTATTATTTTATAAATATTAGTATAAATTTTCCCATCAGCAATTCTCAAGAGAATTATGAACAGTTACTATGGATGTATTTAATAATAATGATAACATATACTATTAACTTCTTTATTTCACTTGTGGAAATATGAATCTTAGAAATCTATTCATATGAAGAATCCAAATTAGCCATAATTATCACAATGGATGGAGAGGGAAAGAAACAACAAATCAGAATTTCGCCTTAAGGTGAAAACAGACGGCAGACATTAAGAGGGTTATTTACAACATGATTTGATTCAAGACACTGTCTGACACTGAATGACAACCTGGCAGTGTGACATTTTAATGCAGGTGCCCAGGGCATACAGACGCCTAGGTTCAAAAATCAATGTCTAGACACTCTCAAATTTAGGGAAAGTGAATTTTTTTTTGGCCAGGGCTGGGTTTGAACCCATCACCTCCCCTCTGATATATGGGTCTGGCACCCTACTCCTTTGAGTCATAGGCACCGTCCAAGAAAGTGAATTTTTTCTTCTATATCTCAATGTTCTCACCTATAAAGTGAAAAAACTTAACCTATAAGTTTAACCAGGAGACCACAGTATAATCTATCTAAACCATTTAATATTGTACCATTATTATTGTTTACATTATTACTATAGGCTCACACCTTTAATCCTAGCACTCTAGGAGGCCCAGGTGGAGGGAGTGCCTGAGCTCCGGAGTTTGAGGCCAGCCAGAGTAAGAGCAAGACCCCATCTCTACTAAAGATAGAAAAACTAGCCAGGTGTATGGCACACGCCTATCGTCCCAGCTACTCGGGAGGCTGAGGCAAGAGGATATCTTGAGCCCAAGAATTTAAGGTTGCTATGAGTCATGACACCATGGCACTCTAACCTGGGTGATAGAGTGAGACTCGGTCTCAAAAAAAAAAAAAAATATATATATATATATATATGTGTATGTATATATATTACTATAATTATTATGTGATCACTATTATCATTATTTTCTTAGGATCAAAGTGAAAGTATAAACTAAGTAATCCATAGTTCCTCATATAGAACTATCAAGCCAACTGGCCCTGGAAACCAGGGTATCATTTCACCAAGTAGATTTTTTCATAAAAGCTAACTAGAATGAATATTCTGTTCTGGCAAAGTCAGAATAATACATTTATGTATTAGATATCAAATAATACATTAATTATATTATAAAACATATAAATATATATAATGTATAAAATAGATAAATAATATATGAAACAGACATGTACTATATATTCTGGAAGATATAAAGATGGAAATATCTGTAGATTAATATGATTGGTGATTTTGTCAACATGATAACAATGAGAACAGTAATAAAAGTGGTAGATATTCATTCACTGGCCAATTTAATATTGACTGAATAGTTATTGTGCATGGGACACTGGTCTGCCATAACCCCCCTCCTTACCAAGGGGTAACTACTTACATACTAGTGCAGGAAACATCTACTTCTACAGTTCTGAAGGTTTAGCAAAGCCTGCAAGCCTTCATGTAGGCAGGAGGAGGTAGCAGCCTTAATCCACATTGTAAATTTTGCTTCGGGGTTAGGAGATCAAAGGAATCTGGTCTGCTATATAGAGATGGGGCAATGTAGTGACCGTGAACGCTAGGCTAGATGAGAAAGATTCAGAAAGCTCATGAGCAGAAGAAAAGAGAGGCTTAGAGGAATAAGTTCCTCCCTGTTAAAGGAGCAGTGGTGTAAAAGCTCCTGCTATTTCCAGAGGACAAAGAGAGGGGGCACCTGAGCAGAAATTTGATGACACTTATGAAAGCTGGAGGTAAATCTTGAGGGCCAAGAAAATAATCTAGATATTTCTCCCAATTTATGTAGAAAGAAAGAAAAATTGTAATAAGAAGTCCTAGAGGAATAATCTAAGCATGGAAAGGCAAACTTCAAGAGGCTAGAACACTTTATTTATTTACTTATTTTTTAGGATTACACTTTTGTTATTTCCCACAGCTCTTACAAATGATTAGGTTACATTGTTTTAATTTGTTAGGTAAAGTTCAAGTCGGAGTTGAGCTCTTTACCCAGGGAGAAAACTTTTTAAAAAGAGAGCTGTGACCGGCCCCATATGCTAGAGGTGGCCGGTTCAAACCCAGCCCCAGCCAAAAAAAAAAAAAACTGCAGAAAAAAAAAGAAAAAAGAAAAAAGAAATAGGCCTTTTAGAGTATCATACTTGGGCAGCGCCTGTGGCTGAAAGGAGTAGGGTGCTGGCCCCATATGCCGGAGGTGGGGAGTTCAAACCCAGCCTTGGCCAAAAAAAAACTGCAAAAAAAGTAAAAAAAAGCATTAAAAAAAAAAAAAGAGAGGGAGAGCTGTGAGAGAGAGCCTGGCAAAGACCTAAGAACTGCGATCCATTCTTGAGATGTTTTACTAAGAATAATGTGTTCCACTTCCATCCAGGTTAGTACAAAGGCTGTAAAGTCTCCATTTTTTTTAATGGCTGAATAGTATTCCATAGTGTACATATACCATAGCTTGTTAATCTCAAGAATGGAGAAGCATGAATCCCATGTACTCAAGTTTGATATGAGGACAATTAATGACAATTATTGACACGGTGGGGGTGAAGGAAGGGGAGAGCAGAGAGAGGAAGAATGAGGAAGGGGTGGGGAAAGGAAGAGCAGAGAGAGGGAAGGAGTGAGGGGGGTGGGGTCTTGGGGTCTTGGTGTCACACCTTTTGGGGGCAAAACATGATTGTAAGAGGGACTTTTCCCAACAAATGCAACCAGTGTAACATGGTTTCTTGTACCCTCAATGAATCCCCAACAATAAAAAATAAATAAAAAGGGGAGTTGGGCACAACTCCTTATTAGACTAGAACTGGCATGGATTGAAGATTTCACCATTTTCCTTCTCCATTGACTGGTCCTAGAAAATGCCCCATGAAGCCATAGCTTCAAGTTGAGGGAGAATAAATAAAGTTGATAGTGCTCTATTTGTAAACCAGATTATTTGTGCATGAGTGTTACAGTATCTTCATTTATAATTTCAGTTTATATTGTTATCTTTTTGTATTTATGCAAAAGAAAGAATCAAACTGAAAAATATACCTAAGGAAAAAAAAATGACCAGTTAATTAAGCAAGAGGTGGTTCTCTATATACTAGTTATTAATGGAAAACTGACTTAATCCTTGCTATCAATTCAGATAACAATGCTTTAGTCACTCACTAAATCCCTATTTCTTAAACTTTAAAATGGAATTTGTAGCACCAGGATTTCAGAAATTTTGAAAAGTCTGGACACAAAGACTATAAAGAAGCTGACATATGTTGAAGCATAAAATTTTTGCTTATTAGCAATTTTAAGAGTTCTTACCTAACAATGTGTCATTTTATTGTGTTTATTGAGATATAATTGCTACAACACAATTATACTTCATGTGGGTTTTTTTAATTAATAAGATTTAAAAGTATCTGATACATTTAATAGTAAAGTCTTTCTGATTCCATGGTTCTTGCAAACAAAAAATAAATTCTAAAGTTGCCAGTCTCCAAGAATCATAAAGTATTTTGGTTTTGGTTTAGAAGTTATGTTTCATTTTTGAATTTATGCTGTTTTATATATCTTCCTCCAGGCATTAGTCACTGTGTCTATAATTTTAGCAATGTCAATATTTAATTTATGTGTTCAGTGAATGAATAGCATAATTTGGGCACCCACACAGGAAAAAGTCAGAAGAACTTCAATAGCACTTTAATGCAGTTATATTAATAAGAAAATGGGCCTACAGAATGCTCACGTGGGAATTTCTTTGTGCGGTGCTTATGGAATTTTTAAAACTTCCAACTAGACAATTAGCAGAATAGGTAGTTGTGGGTGGGTGAATACATCAGGAAACCAGAATAGAATCATTGTGCAGGAAGAATGCATGAAGAACATTAATAATCATCTCATCGAAGTTCCTGATTTGGCCATAAAGGAAATAGGGGCTAGGGCAATGAATAGGTTTCCTATGTTATTTTTGCCATGCCAACTTTTCTTTGATTTTATGCTTTCAAACTTTAAGTCCATATCTAGAACCTTTCAATGGGAGCGAGAAATGGTCTGATTTATAAGGTTTAAATAATGCCATAGGAAAAGATAGGGAAAAGAAGAATGCTTGGATTTAGTTTTAAAATAAAATTCAAGAAATAAAAATATGTCTTTCTAGACATGACACAAGTAGAAACAGCATTTACCTTTAAAATAAAGAGAGGAAAATTCCTTTTTGATTTTATGTTCTGTTCCTGCTCTTGGTTTAATCACTAGAGTTAGGCTTGTACAAAAGACTGGGGACACAAAATGGCTGTAACAGGTTACATCCACTGATGCTACCAAAGAGCATATTGTGCCTGAGATATGTAGCCTAAGAAACCTTTCAAACGTCCAAGTGAAGAAAAATGAAATGGAAAATTACATGGCAGCACATGTAATGTATGGCTACTCTAATGGAATGTATGACACGAAGAAAATGAAATCCACCAACTGTAGTTCTCTGGAAGGGCATGATAAGGTGGAAACAAGACTGGATAGATAGCCAAAAGATCTAGATCTTTAAAGTCCATCTCAATGTTTCATCATATTTCTGAAATTAAGTAAGGCACTTGTCCTCCATAAGAGTCAAAAAGAGATAATAATGATTAGAACAGGGTTGGCATGTAGTAACCACTCTAAAGTGTTATTTATCATAATTAGTATTTTATTATTATGGTCTTCTAAGAGAATTGTGTTTAGTAAAAATACGTATATGACAGCCCTGAGTATCCACAGGGAATTGGCAAAACTGGGGCAGGCAGCCTGGTTCCCAGCACCCTCCCTTTGGAGTAGTGCACAAGTCTCAGATCACACTGATCCTGCTTTGCTCAGAGATCCTGGGGAGATGGGCCAGTGACATCAGGACAGATGATCAGAGCGCTTGTTCGGGTTTACAGCAAACATTGAAATTATACTTGTCTTGATTTCCTGTCTATCTAGTTCAGAACAGGTGGAGTAAGATGGTGGCCGAGTAACAGCTTCCTTGCAACTGGACACAGTGAGAATGGGGAGAGAGGACTTCAGGCATCTCTGGCAGGCAGGATCTGCCCAGAAACTTTCCTTTGGGGACAAAGGAAGACAGTATGAGACTTCTGGACACCCTGAGGAAGGCAAAAGAGGCAGAGGTTGGGCAAGTGCTTGAGTGTGTTCATTAGTTCTAATCCTGTTGGCAGCTGTGGGTGGGGCAACATTGGGACTGCAGGCTGGAAAGGCCTTGCCTATGAGCTGTTTGGGTTTCTTTTGGTCTTGGCGCTCAGTTGAACTGCCTTGGGAGAACTTGGGCAAGAGTGCAGGGGTCTTTGAGTGTTGTCTGGGCCCCAGACTGGGCCACCGAGCCAGACAGAGCTACCAGTGTTTGGTTGTGGGCTGTGTGGAGCCATTGTGGGAGAACTGCCCTGGCAAGCTCCACTCTCAGGTTCGCAGAACAAACATCAGGCAGGAGCAAGTAATCTAGTGACTTTGCAGCCTAAAGGCGGGGACTGAGACGCCTTGCAGCCTTAGCCCTCAGGGGCATAGGGTGAGGCCAGTTTTGGCACACAGGGTAAGTGCATAGCCACTTAAGGAGTGATCCCAGCCAAAACGTTTTCCTGGGAAAGCTTCTGCTTAGCCCAAGTTAGCAATTTAAAATGTCTTCTAAGCAGGCTGAGGAGGATTTAAGCTCTCCACCCTGTGGGGTTTGAGAAATCATTAAGACACAGGGTCACTCCCTACAAAGATCCAGTAACAACAGAGTGATTCTGCCAGGGTCTGATCTGGGAGAGACACCTCCCTAACTCTGAGGAGGGTCATAAGCAGCAGTGAAAAATTATCCTGAGGCAGAATCAACAGAAAAACTCTGGCAATATGAATAATCAGAGCAGATCAACTCCCGCAAGGAAGGACAGGGTAGCTACAGCACAAGATCCCTTGCATAAGCAAATGGCTGAGATGTCAGAAGTTGAATTCAGAGTGTGGATAGCAACTAAGATCACCGCAGTGAATGAAAAGATCGAATTAGAATTTCAAGCAGCAATACAAAAGATGACCCAAAAGATGTCTCAAGAACTGAATGAATTCAAAGACAAAATGACCAAAGATTTTGACACATTGAGACAAAAAGTTGTAGCCCTCAAAGATCTGAGAAGTATAGTAGAATCCCTCAGTAACAGAATGGAGCAAGCAGAAGAAAGGATTTCTGACATGGAAGACAAAGCTTTCGAATGCTCCCAAACTTTCAAAGAAGAAGAGAAATGGAAGGCAAAAACGGATCATTCTCTCAGACAGCTCTGGGATAACTCAAACAAAACCAATATTCACCATATAGGGATATCTGAAAATGATGAAGTGGTGTCACAAGGCACAGAGTCTCTTCTTTATGAGATTATGGAAGAGAACTTTCCAGACATGCCAAGAGATTCTGAAATTCAGATAGCAGAAGCACCACTGCCTGGGCAAGCCACCTGGCCCCTGTCCAGAATGCAAGGGTAACCCCTGGTGGGTGGCCTGTCCCCAGAGGTGAAGGCCTCCTGGGACAGTGACCCCATCGGAGCCCAAACTGGACTGAAGGTGCCTGGGGCAAATTCTCATGGCTCCAGTTTGTGTCATCACTCTTCAAGAACCTCAGGTTTGCCTTATAGTGGAGCGCCAGGAGACAAAATTTCTTTTGGACACTGGAGCAACCTTTTCTGTACTTCTCTCTAGCCCTGGTCTTTTATCCCCCCAATCCATAACTATATAGGTGGTGTCTGGAAAGCTGGTTACCAAATTTTTCTCCCAGCCTTTAATCTGCAATTGGAATGACTTGCTGTTCTCTCATGCCTCCCTAATCATGCGTGAAAGTCCTGCTCCCCTTTTGGGGAGGGATATGCTAACTAGAACAGGAACTTTTCCCTCCTGGAGATCTAGTCATGATCAAACTCTTCCCTCTAATTCACCTTCCCTAACCCCAACTTGGGAAGTCCCCTTTCCTGTTATCTTGTCTTCTTCTACAGCTGTTTAAGTTATAGGAGTCGATTCCTGCATACATCATTCACGAGTTAAATCCTGGAATCCTCCATCTTCAACGGAGGCAGATAGTGAAGACAGCCAACCACAGACCACCTACACTCGTGAGCCAAAAGAAAGTTTGAAGTTATTATTCAGGACACAGCAAAAAAGTTCCTAATATGGTTTTCTTTTAGCATCACTGAATAAGTGCTTCTGACTTGATGCTGCTCTACCTTTACCTATTACTGATTATACTAATTAGATTTGTGTTTTCCAGAAATGTCATCAAGCCACATGCAATAAAGATGCTTCCAGTCCATGAACCCTGTATCACTCTCCCTCTGGAGAAACCCTAACTGCCCCCTTCTATCATCGCCCGATTCAGCAGGAAGCAGTTAGATCGAATCTTTGCCCCTTTTCCCTAATCGCAGTGAGGGTTTCTACTCAGAGAGGGAGAATTAATGCAGGACTTTTGGCACCCTGGCCAGCTCAGCGGAGCTGGCGGACCTGCCGCCTCCTTCTTGGCAGTGTGAGTGCTGCGGCAACCAGCTAAAGAACCAGCGGGCTCGATGACTGGCAAGGAGGGGGACCTCTAACGCCCAAAGGAGGCTCCAATAGCCAAAAAGGCTGGACAACTGCCAAGGAGACACCTGTGCCTTGGTGTCTCCTTCACTTTGCACTTGAGACTAAATGTGGAACCTCCGTTTCCTATGCCTAGGTCAGTTTCATGTGAATTTCCTGGGCCTCAATTCCATAAATGGACTGTGTCCATTCATCGATGCATTCATTCACTTTGCCCAGGAGAGGACTGTGTTCATTCATTGATACATTCATTCACCTTGCAAAAAAAATAAATAAATAAAAATCTTTTGGAAAAAAAATGCTATTTAGTGATATGCTCTAGTTTTGTGGGGGACAATATTTTAGGGAAAATTTCAACTTGCATTTTAACCATTGTCTGTTCCCAGCGGGCTTAGCAGCTTTCTGCTTTCTGTGACTTCATTGGCATGTACATCTCCCATGGGGAAGCACAAGGAAAATAAAATTTTAGATCATAGTAAGGATATGTGGGTTTGCTAATAGCTTCTGAAAAAATATTAAGTGCTAAGTGGTTCAATTCTTTCCTCTTCTCTATCTTGGAAATCACATCTAAGAGAATTAATTTTCTAAAAATTAAAATTCTGTCCTAATGGAACACAATTAGGAAAACATGCAAACCTTTACTTTCAATAGTGTAGATTTGATTTCTTTTAAGTAACTTCGAGTAATATCTAATAGCTATGAGAGCCTATATTCCCACTAAAGTCAGAAATTGATGTAAATTCAAAATTGTAGCAAAATCAAGTTAATAAAGATTTTTTTCCTGTCTTATGCTAGTGTTTCATGAGTATCTTGGAACTGAGCTCTTTATGACCCTCAATACTCCCCTCAGTGGAAGAAGTCCTGAGATGCAAAATCTTGCTCAAGGTAATATGTTTGTCCTTCACAATACAAACATCAAAAGAATCTTCAGAAATGCATTTATAAAACTGCTGTTTCCTAGTAAGCAATAGTATGATTCTACCCTCAGTCTGAGCATCTTCTGAACCTAAAGTATGAACGCAAGACATGTATAAGGGCTACAAAAACCAAACTGCCAGCCATAAAGATAATTAATAAGGGAGGTTTTTGGTAAGAACCTTGTTTGTGTTTATAACATCAGTTCCTCCAATTTGTTGGAACTAATATATACCATAGGCTCTAATTTTGTGTGCCTATAAACAAAAGATAAGGCACTTAAGTCACAAGAATGTGTCTGAATTCCCCACTTGTATTTCGAATGCTAGCAGGCTGCTCAATTTGGAAGCCAGGTAACATACAAGAACATGATTCTGTAATCAGATTGCCTTCACTTCAGCTTTGTGTTCTCGGGCAAGTTGTGTCACCTCTCTAAGGCATAGCATTCTCATCTGCAAAGTGAACATCATTAATATTACCTTCTAGACTTTAGTGAAATAATGCATATCAAAGCACTGAAACAACGACTAGCACATAATCAGCACTCAATGCATGTTTGCTTCTGTTGGGTAGTGAGTTTGACCCTTGCTGAATATTTCCTGTGACTGAAATTAGATGGTTCACATCACTGTGGACAGCCACACAGCCCCTGTACTTGAACCCTCATCTAAGAAAGACAGTACTGACGAATCCCAGATCAAGTTGTCTGTGACCAGACATTATTGCTGTCCCTTCCAAAAGTCATGCTGAAACTTAATCCCCAAAGTGGGAGTACTGAAAGGTGGGGCCTTTAAGAAGGGATTGACTCATTAAAGCTCTGTCATTGTGAATGAATTAATCCATTCATGGATTAATGAATTAATGGGTTATCATGGGAGTGGCATTAATGGCTTTTTAAGATGAGAGAGAGAGAAGGAGGGAGGGGGAAGAGGGGAAAAAAAGAGAAAAGAGAAAGAGAGAGAGAGGCTTTGCCATTTGATACCTACACTGCCTAGGTTCTCTACAGAGAGTCCCCAACAGCAAGAAGGCTCTCGCCAGATATGCCCCCTTGACCTTGACCTTCCCGGCCTCCAGAAGTGTAAGAAAAAAATTCTTTATAATATACCCAGTTTCAGGCATTTAGTTATAACAACAGAAAACAAACTAAGATAACTATTATGTAACCCTATAGTGTGGGGCTGTGTAATGTGGAATTAGGGGAAGTAAGATCCAAGAAGAAAGGAATCACTGAAGTAAAATGTAGAAATCACTGAAATTGAGCATAATTGCCAGGGATCTGTGATTAATTCAAGTCCCTAAACACACTGAAAAATGCAAGACCATAGTGCCTCCTATCTAATGTGATCAATAGAAGTGGTTTCCTTGCATAGCTCAACCCCACATCTGATTGCTATTGGAATGGAAATATGAGTGAGTGATGATAAAAGGAACAATGAAGATGTGGAAATTAGATTGTGGTGGTGCCTATTGCAGGAACGGTGCAATGTTATGATAACAGAAACCAATGAAATACAGACTGTTTAAATCACTAATTGTTTTTTTAGGTGAGAGAATCCTGTCTGAAAGCTATTGATAGAATCAGAAAGATTCTATAAAAGATTTTACTATAAAAAAGGAAAGACATTAAATTATCCAATGTAAGGAATTACATTAGATACTCTGCAAAAAATTCTAACACGTTGCTGTGGTTGTAATGGTGATATGGATTTTTAGACAATGGAGTCACCTTAGTATCACAGTACTGTAATATTATAAATTCTGAAAAGAAAAGTTTATAAATGATCCCTCTTTTCTGAGATGCTTGTTTTTTATGTAGTTATATACATGTGTGTCATTACTCAAGTATTCCCCATATGATAAAATAAACATTCTCTCCTTTCTTAAGGCACATTTTCGTAATTGTAATATTTTTGTGTGTGAGATCATGCTTTGCTCTCATTGATTTCTTTCTTTCTTTCTTTCATTTGCATTGATCCTACTTTCAAAGGTTCACATTCCAGAAAAGAGGAGAAAGCTACATGACCTTCTCACATCACCTCCAGACAACTTTTCTGGTATTTGTTCTGCTGAGGAAGTGCAGATTTTTAATTTTTATTGTATTTTATTATTATTATTATTATTATTTTTTTTTTGGAGACAGAGTCTCACTCTGTTGCCCAGGCATCATAGCTCACGGCAACTTCAAACTCTTGGGCTCAAACAGATCCTCTGGCCTCAGCCTCAGGAAAAATAGAAAGCTTGGGGAAAATGCCCCACTAGTTTTTCTATTTTTAGTAGATATGGTGTCTCACTCTTCTTCAGGCTGGTCTTGAGCAAGACCAGCTAAGGAAATCTACCCCCCACCACCAGCATTGGCCTCCCAGAGTGATGGGATTACAGGCATGAGCCACCACACCCATCCAGAAGTGCAGATTTTAATTTCCTTCTCTTAGATGCTTTGATGAAAACAACTTTGAATTTCAAAGTTTGTTATTATCTATTACTAGTAATTCTTCCATCATTAGTCTGATTGATTTCTCCAAGTCTGGGAATTATAATTGGCCCATAATGAAGAGATACTCAACAAAAATAACTTAAAAAATAACACAATTTTCATTCAAAGTTTTTTTGTCTTCATAGCCTTAGAAAAACTTCTTGTGCCTTGAGATTCCTCAGTATATCTTCATTATCATACAATAATTTCTTTTAGATTCATAATTCTTTTGTTACATATCCTAACAATTAAAAACAATACACGCAGTCACTTAAGTCTTCCTCAAAATATACTATGGCTGGCAGTATAGCCCTCACAATACCAGTTCCAATAAAAGAGTGTGCACACAACATATAAAGAAACAGCAATGTTGTCTCTGAGTTGATATTTTATGAAGCAAGATTAATATGTATCTTTAAAAAGGTGGGGGGAGGTGTCTCACCAAAGATTTCCAAAGCAGAATCTTTCTTAAACTTTTCCCCCCTCTTAAGAAGTGCTTAGTTTCATGGCTCTTCTTTCTTTTATTTCTTACAATAGGGGCCTGGGAGGCTGAGGAATTAAAGGCTGGACCTTGAGAAAAAGACAGATGTCACTTAGTGGAATAACTGGGGTTACAGGTTAGATGATCTTGCACTTCCCAAGTTTTCTCATTGGTGAAGTAAGGAAAATAGTCTGATTAAACTTCCCAAGCTTCCATTAGCTTTTCCCACCTAAATAATCTGAGACTATGTGATGCAGAATCACTGGGAAGATAATTCCTAGAGAAAAAAACGAAACAGAAGAAAACAGAGATTATAGAAACAGGAATAGCTTCTCTAGGCTCTTAGGGATTCTTAGAGTAGATACAAGGGTCTAGGATTTATTTTCGATAATAAAAAATGCGAATATCGTGAAAATTGTGCATTTACTTATGGACAGACTACCCAGATTATCTAAAATACTGGATTTCTTCTTTTAGTACAAGTGAAGTCATCTAAAATAGGAAGACAAGTTAACCTAGAAGTTCTAACTGAAAGATAACTAGGAGATGAATAGAAGTAGAAAATAATCTACAAAGAATGGAGATATATAGATTGATCAATCAATTGATAGATAATCAAAGATTCCTCAAGCAAAGGAATGTGACTGCTCTGTATGTCCTCATAATACTAACACACACACACACACAATCCCAAAACCTTAAGATATCTGCGCATTCCTTCATTTTATAAACATTTAGTGAAACCCCCTACTTTGTGTCAGCTTTGAGTACCATGACCTCTCACTCTTGGGTCTTCATAGTACTGTTCCTATGTCTATAACACTCTTAATTTCCTCTCAACAACACTGCAGCTTCACCCTCACCTTTGACTCTTTCACCTAGCTAAGCCACACTTCAGGGCTTAATTGAGATATTCCATCCTCAAGAAAGCCTTTCTAGAATGTTTCTGGTCTTGCATCTCTAGATACAAAACTATGGTGTTACATACTTTTGCTAATCCATTACTTCTCCCTCCATGTTATAGTGAATTCACTTATTCATATTCTCACAATATACTGAGCCCTATGTGAGAAGGCTTAATGTCTGTTTTCATCATCCTTATATCCTTCAAATTCTGATTTACTGACAGGAGTATTCAACCTGTGGCTTGAAGGCTCCATGCAGATTATTTGATAACTGTTTTGCTTACCTGTGGTTTCAGATAATGAGAAAAGTATATACATGGACCTTTTCTTTTGTTCATCAGCTTTCGTTGGTGTTTGTATATTTAATGTGTGACTCATTCTTCCAATGAGCAGCAGAAAAGAAAAAGAAGTTGGACGTCCCTGTCCATTTTGGCTATTTTACTCTTCAGTTTCAGATTTCTATGTATTTCCTTTTTGTGATTTGGATTAAATGATATTTTCTATTTGCTGAGACACTGCCATTTTGTACTTTCTTTCAATTCTTTCCTTTCCTTTGTAATAGCTGATCTGAATTCTGTCTCCTAAGTTCAACATCTGGCCCCCTGCAAAGGCAATTTCTGTTATCTGCTATATTTTTATGTGTGTGGTTCACATTTTCCTGTTTCTTTATATATCTCATACATTTTTGTGGAAAACCAAACATTTTAAATAATGTAGTAACTCCTCATACTGATACTGTCCTTCAGGGTTTGTTGTTATTATTTGTTTACTTGCTTGATTCATGACTTCCCTGAATCAGGGCCGTGTATTTCCCCCACAGAGAAGCCTCTGATAGTACTATTCAATTTTTTTCTTCATTTTTATCTTTAATCCTGAATTCTTAAAAGGCATCCCAAGTCAATACCATCTAATAGTTAGCCACTGATTGTTAAGTGATTGTGCTTATGTTTCCTGAACTATCAAGAGTTAGCTTTTTACCTTTAGATCTGTGTGTGGCTTGGAGATCGGTTTCAAGGAGCATGAGTTTTGCTTAGAATTCAGTCAAAGACTTGAAGCTCAGATGTTCCCTCATTAGTCACTTTTGGCAGGTACATAGATGGGTGTGCATCTCCCTGAATTCTCTCTGACTTTCTTTGGTCTTTCCAGAAAGCCTCTGGCTGGAGCCTCAATGGATATCACACCCATCTGAGTAGAGGCTCAATTAGCCTCTACTAATTGCTAGTTGACTGTTGTGTTGTTCTCTTCAACATCTTGGAATATAAATTGCTCAACACTTTGATTCAAATAAAGTTAGGCTCCTTGACAAAAAGCAGTGTTTTACCAGTTTTTGAAGTTTGCTCTGTCCCACGCTGGGCAGAACCTCTAGTATGAAGCAAAAGCTTTGGAGTAAGAAGAGAAGCTGACAATCCCACCCATGTCCTCCCTAATGAGCAGGAACTGTGAGGAAGGAAAGGAAGAATTGCTGCCCAAGCACTACCAACGCTTCATACAATTCTTCCACAATCCAGAGCCAAAGAGGCCTGAATCTGCCAATGTTTATCTGAGGACCTGAGGCATACTGCTAACTATACCAAGAATAGCTTTTCCATCTCTGGAATTTGAGGATCTTCCACTTAGATTCAGAAATTTTAAAGCCACTAACAAAAATTATTGAATAGAATTTTCTGTATCAAATGTTAGGATTTCTGTTCAATAAACAATACCATAAATAGCCAGGCAATGTCGATCACACTTGTGATCCTGGCATTCTGTGAATTGGAGGCAGGTGGATTGCTTGAGCTCAGGAATTTGAGACCAGACTGAGCAAGAATGAGACCCCCATCTCTACTAAAACTAGAAAAACTAGCTGGGCATTGTGGCAAGCACCTGTAGTCCCAAGCTACTCAGGATGATGAGGCAAGAGGATCACTGAGCCCAACAGACTAAGGTTGCTGTGAGCTATGATGATAGGGTAGAGTCACCACACTCTACCCAGGGTGATAGAATGAGACTTCATCTCAAAAAATAAGTAAATAAAAATTTAAAAAAAGAATACCATCAACAAAGGTATTACTCTCTAGTTATCAGATTATCATAATTTAGGAAGTCATAAAGTAACAATTGTTAGTGAAAATATATTGAATGGCTAGTGGAAAATAAATGATGTAACCATTCTGGAGAGGAATCTGATTATAATTAATCAAATTAAATATTTATATGACAATTATTTGATAATCCAATTCCTGCTAAATGCATGAAAATATTTAGGCCAGAAATCATTGTATTATAAGGAGTTGAAATCAATTCCTAGGGCAGAGACCTTTAATGTACACCAGGTAGTCCAAATGATCTTCCCCCATGCTCCACAATCTACTTCTGTAAGTTTTAGCCAAAAGCAGAAACTACTTTTATCACTTCTGGACTGAGGTAGCTAAGAGCCCTTTTTCCTTCAGTTGTTAGTTATTGTTAAGAAACACATATTTAAATGGAAAGGCTACAAAATGGAGAGTTCTTGGGTCTCCAAATCAATTCTTAGAGAATTCCTTTATCAATTATCATTGGACTTGGATGAGACAAGAATTTTCTCCTAACCATGGACATAAATACATCAAGTTTTTGGGTCTTCAGCCTCATGCTGAAAGTTATATCATCAGCTCTCCTGGTTCAAGGCCTTTGGTCTTAGACTGAGCTACACCACCATCTTCACTGATTTACCAGTTTGTAGATGGAAAATCATGGGACTTCTCTTCATCCATAATCTTGTGAGCCAATTCCCATAATAAATCCTTCTTCAAATATACATATATATACAATCTTTTTTTTTCAGCATCCTTGATAGTTTTGAGAAGTATGTGTCATTTATATTGTGGGATTGTTTCTACTGTAAACTGTCTGATGTTTTACTCATGACTGGACTGTGCTTATGGGTTGGAGGGAGGAAAATCACAGAGATATGGTGCCATTTTCACAATGTCATATTGAGGATGCATACTATGAACTTGACTATTAATGTTGACCTTGATCACCTGGTTAAAGAAGTGTTTGTCATATTTCTTAAATATAAATTTACTCTTCCTTCCCTTTTTATATACCGAACTGTTTGGAAGGAAACCACTCTATGCAATTCACACTTGAGTGGTGAGCTTTGTTCCACTTCCTTGAGGGGAGAGTATCTACATAACTTGTTTAGAGGTCTGCAAGGAAGATTTATCTCTTCTTCCAATTTATTAATTTATTCAATCATTTATTTGTATCATGGGTTTGAACCTATAAATATTTACTTCATACTTTGAGTGATAATTCAATACTATGTGATGTGTTTTATCGCTCAAATTATTTCAGGTTTGGTCATTGAAAGTTCATTTAGTTGAGTCTGTGTCCCTTTGACATACACCTGTCAGTATGGGTTTGTTTGCTTGTTTTATTGGAGCACTTCCTTAGTTTCTGACCCTACGTGATACTGCAGGATAATCCCATATATTTCCCGCCCCAGCCCTACAATCAGCCATTTCTCCTAGAAGCCCTTAATAAGAATGGTATTACAAGCCAAGATTATTATTTGGGCTGGGTTTTTTTTTTTTTTTTTATTGCTGAGTTTTTAAAGATTTTATTTTAAATGTTTTGTATTCAAGTCTATTAGGGCACATGTTCTGGAATTATCTTCTTCCAGTCATAACTTGTCTATCATTCTCTGAGCAATGTCTTTGCACAGCAAAAATTTTTAATTGTCATAAAGACTAAGTTATCAGTATTTTCTTCCAGGGATCATGCTTTTGGTGTGGTAGCTTAATAAAACTTATCACCTGACCCAAGATCACCTAGATTTTCTCCTAGATTTTCTTCTAGAAGCTTTATACTTTTGTGATTTACATTTAGGTCTATGCTGCATTCTTAATTAATTTTCATGAAAGATGTAAGGACTTGACTAGATTTGTGTTTTCACATATGAATTCCTACTCTTTTCTATATCATTTGTTTAAAAGATTACTTTTCTCCTCAGGTTGCTATTGCTCCATTGTCAATGCTCAGTTGACTACTGTGTATATTTGTGTGGGTCTGTTTGGGGGCTCTGTTGTTCCTTTAGCTATGTGTCTATGTTTTTGGCTAGTGCCATTTTGTTTGAATCACTGTAACTTTATTGCATGTTTATTTTTACTTTCAAAACATTGAGCAGATACAAGAGTTTAAGGTTACATGGCTCACTTTTATAATGCTTGAATCCTGGCAAAAAGTGTGCCCATCACCTAAATACTGTCAAAAGAATCTGTTAGGCAGGTTTTTATTCCTCTCGTCCTTCCTGCTCCTTTATGATTGATTCCCACTGATTTTTACTTCCCTCTGTACACATGTGCTCATAAATTAGTTCCAATTTAATATTGAGTACACATGGTATTTGTTTTTCCATTCTTGACATACTTCACATAAGAGAATAGCCTTGATTTGGACCCAGATTGTTGCAAAGGTATTAATTCATCTTGTTAATGGCTCAATAGTATTCAGTAGAATGCATATACCACATTTTGTTAATCCATTCATGAATTGATGAGTACCATGATGCTGTAAAAATTGGATAGCCACATGCAGAACAAAACAGGACCCCTACCTCTCACCACTGACAAAAATTAATTCAAGATGAATGAAAGACTTAGATCTAAGGAATGAAACCTTAAGAATTCTAGAGGAAAATGTAGGTAAAACTTTGCTATATGTCAGTCTCAGGAAAGAATTTAAGAAAAATACCCAAATGGCAATCATGATAACAACAAAAATTAATAAATGGGATTTAATTAAACTAAAAAGCTGCTGCACAGCTAAGGAAATAACAGAGCAAATAGTCAACCTACAGAATGGGCGAAAATATTCATAAGCTACAATCAAATAAAAAGCTAATAACCAGAATTTTCAAGGAACTCAAGCAAACCAGGAAGAAATAAAAGAAACCCCTATTACAAAGGGGGCAAAAGACACGACAGAGCTTCTCAAAAGAAGAAAGACAAATGGCTAATAAACACATGAAAATATGTTCAAAAGAGGTAAAGTCTCCATCTTTCTTTAAGGCTGCATAGTATTCCATGGTATACATGTACCACAATTTACTAATCCTACCTCTTTTGTGTTTACATGGATGGAGCTGGAACATGTTCTTCTTAGCAAAGTATCTCAAGAATGGAAGAAAAAGTATCCAATGTACTCAGCCCTAATATGAAGCTAATTTATAGCTTTCATATGAAGGCTAAAACCCA
>CAUYON010065415.1:0-22931 GCA_963573935.1 Arctocebus calabarensis
TTAAGAAATTGCAGCTTTCTCCTCTATGCATGTTCATATATTTTTGTTGGTGGTATTCCTTTCAACCTAAGCATGAACTCTCATTAGAAGCTGTAAAATACATCCTAATCACCATGATCAAAAACCACTGTCCACTGACCAGGTCAAGACTCTGTGAGGACACGTCAGCAGATATGTCCCTAAATAATCTTTCATTAATTAAGACAACCTTTCTCTTCAAAGGACCTGACTTATTTACCATGTGAGTTGTGATTCCCCTCCTGACAATGCCACTGCCTCGCCTTTTAGGGACCCTCCCCACTTCATGGAACCGTCCATCTGCTTTTCTGTGATTGCCTCTTCTCTGGAGTCAAATACATGTCAAGTCTGAGACATCAGATTCTTCTGACAGCTTTAACACCTTCCAAAGCACAGAGAGCAAATTCAGAGTATTAATAATTTTTGCAAAATTGATCTGACATACGCACTAAAACCAATTTTAAAATGTAAACATGGATTTATTTCTTTATTATGGCTTTTAAAAATCCTTTGATTTCTCCTGTTTGTCTTCTAACTTTAAAAAAAAAAAAAAAGTAGGATTGCCACAGACCGGTGGACTGGGTAAAATACATCCCACCACCCTGAGCTGGGGGGTCGCCAAGTCTCTATTGGAACATAGATTTACATGTCACCTCATGGTGAGTGACTGCTACAACCATTTATCTTCTCTGAATACTTGACTCTGCCCAGACAATGGGTGTGCTTTTCAGATTAGGACAGAGTACCTAATTTATTGCCATGTTAAATTAATATATTAATCTGTTATATGATTTAAATGTAAACCTGTGTTTATCAGTAGTTAACTCAGCATAATTAGAAAGTTTACCTCAAAAAGAGCTTCTTTTTGAGAAGAAATAATGGGAAATAATATAAGCAAAATATGTAACTAAAATGCTCTAATAGCCACATTTTGAAAATAAGACAGGGGTAAGTTCATTTTAATATTATTTAACCCACTATATACAAACTAATATTAATTCAATATATTTTAACAAAAAGAATTATAAAGGAGGTATCCATTTCATACTAAATCTAAATTTAGTGTGTATTTCATACTTAATGCACATTTCACATTAGATGCTTATTTTTCATTGGAAATGCTTGGATTGTATTTAGATACTGTTGAGAGGTAGATTCACTAACAAGTGTACTTTATCTTTCAACCGCTGAATTAAACATTAGTTTTTAAATTTAAGTTTAATTTAATCACAGTTTAACAGTTTTTCCTCCAGTATCAATAGGCACATTTCAATTTCTCAAATATTGGACAGCTACACCTCATCATCAAATATTGGACAGTTCAAAGATTGGACAGCTACACATCTCATCCCCTGAATGAAGAATGAGGTCATCTGCACAGCCAGCTTTCTTTCATGGAGCTGGGGAGCTAATCTATCTTCCTGGAAGGAAATGTTGAGCCTTTCTTTTACAGTTATTTTTGTTTTTGTGTGAATACCAGCACAGTGGCTGTGACCCCCTTTCTTCCTGATGCTAAGGTCACAGGAGGTGACCAGTGACTTCTGCTCCCAATGACTATTTATTTCTGCAGGGCATTTGCATTTTCCCATTTTTGCTTTCTTTTTCCAGTTCACACAGATAATAATAAACACACGTTAAACCTCTAAAAGGACATCTGCCTACCAGAAGGAACAAATTAAACCTGTATGTATCCAGAGTCATAAACACACTCTTGCTCATTAAAATTAGTTTGTGCCAGGTGCTGTGGCACATACCTGTAGTCCCAGGTACTCAGGAGGCTGACCCAAGAGGATCACTTGAGCCCAGGTGTCCAAGTGTAGCCTTGGCAACATAGTGAGACTCTGTCTCTTAAAAAGTGAATGAAATTTAAAAACATAATTGGAGATTACATGACTTGTTTGTTTTTCCATTCTATTTGTACTCTGTTAGTATTTTGATAGAGGGAGGGTTAATAGGGGGACTACATCTATAGAGCCTAATGCAAGTACAAGTTGGATCTGTCAAGTGTAGAACACAAATCTCTTAACGCTGTAATTGGGTAAAAGAGGTGAAAACTATGTTGATTAGTAGCATGTAAGCACTCCAATTTGTATATATAATCAACACATCAAATCCTATAATGCTATAAATGTATCTATTATCTATGTACAAATGACTTAATAAAAAAAAGAAAGAAATCTATTTGACAAGTTAAACATAGCATTAGAAATCCACCCTTTGTTTGGGTTACACTATACTTTATATAAATCTGAGCATCATTGTGAAGTCATGGTCTAATTCCACTTAATCTAACTTATCTCTAATATTTCTAGTATTGCTCAGTCATCCATTTGGTTAACGGAAGTTCTCCTCAGTTGGCTTATTTGCTTTTTGAGGATTCTCACTAATCCCCCTTAAACATCCTTGAATATTCTTTGATGGACTAGTAATTTCTTCCAGCTTCAAAATGTGGAATTAACCACCCTCCAAAGAATTTGAGTTTGAGTGGAAAATATTATCAAATATCAAAATTGGGCACACTAGCCTTGAGTGATGAAGTGGTAGTGGGTAAAATTGCTGTAACTGAGGAGGCAATGCCACTCGCCTCTCCAGGACAGAACTGAAAGTGGTCCTACTGTGCTTTTCTTTGTCCTAACATGAAATTCCATCGCTTATCAGAAATTTCTGCTACATGTAAACATCCTTTACGTAAGGTGACTCTGCACAAGAGCACTACCTCTCATGTTCACATTCAGCATCGCCAGGCCCAAAGTGGATCAGAAACCCCACAAAGACCTTCCACCAAAGACAGAGAAGGCTCTGCTCCTACCTGATGACTGGAGTTCCTGCTCCAGTCAAAAGGGTTGAGCTGAGGATAGTGAAGTGCACCAATTTTACCCAAGGACACGGGAAAAGCAACAGGGTAATGGCAGCTGCAGAAGGGTCAGCCTCACTGTGATGTCCCCTGGTCTCAAACCGCATGTGCTTAATCACTCTCAGGAATGCAGGAGCCCTGGGGAGGGGGTGACTTCAGGGAAAGATGATGAGTCCTAGAGAATTTCTCCAGATACCTAAAACTAATTTAATAATTTCATCATTGCTTTGTTTCTCTCAATTTTTCATCACAGCATTTAAAGATCTTACGCCTTTGGGGATTGTTTGGAAAAACAAAAGAAATCAGACATTCAGAGGAAAGTTGATCCATAGCAGGATATACTGCCCAATTATCATCAAATATGTGATAGGCTTTATAAGCTTTTTGTTTAACATTAAAATAAGTATTTTTAAACTTATTCTTTTGAATTTTTAAAACTAATAATGTTCTCTTTACTCTCTAAGTTATAAGAAATATTTTAATATATCCATCTGTGCATGAGATTCTGAGGAAAAGGAATAGCACAGAGCATCCTGAAAGTCAGAAAAGACCACTCAACTTTGGTGATGTGATATCCATAACACTTAGGGAAAATCACCTGGGGACTCAGAACACCTGCTGCACAACATTGTCTATAGTTAATAATATTGTATTGTGTGCTTTAAAATGTGTTAAGAAGGCAGTCCTCATGCTACGCATTCTTACCTCTATAAAATCTTTCCTCAGATTAACTGCTATAACAGTTGATGTGGAACAGAAAGAATATAAACTTTGCAGTAAGGGGGACTTAGATTTATAATCCTCCCTTTTCCACTATCTCATGTTTACTCCACATTTACAACAACCCAGATCCTCTCCCATGATTTCTTCACACCACCAGTGATAGTCTCATTTTCTAGCCAGGTGGACACTTTGCATATTCAAGGCAACTGAAATTCATCCCAACTCTGACTCAGAAAACTACATGTCTGCACACTTGAGAATATTATCATAATTCCAAATAGCTGGTTCAAAACAACTAAAGCCTACAAACAAGGGATGAAAAATTTCTAAGGGCCCTTTTAGTGTCATCCTAAAGCAGCATCTGACAGGCCATATAGAATTATCCAACAATCTAGGACAAGCAAGTTCATAGAGACAAAGTAGACTGGTGGTTGTCAAGGGCGAGGTGGTAGTGCTGGAGGAAAGAAGGAAGGGAGTTGATATTTAATTGGTGCAGAGTTTCACTTTGGGAATATAAAAAGATTTTAGGGATGGACGGTAGTGATGGTTTTCAATGAGAATATGAATGTACTAATGCCACTAACTCGTACACTTTTAAATGGTTAAGATGGTACATATTACGTGTATTTGCCAAAAGTAGAAACGGGGAGAAAACCCCTGCTACAAGGATCAGCAAAATCTTGCTATAAATGACCACATGGTGAATATTTATTTGTTTTTACTTAATTTTTATTAAATCATAACTATATGCATTCATGAGGTACAATATGATGATTTGATATACAATGCAAAATGCTTAAATCAAACTAACATAACCATCACTTCACTTACTTATTTTTGTGGTGAGACACTGAAAATATACTCTTAGTTTTGAAATGTACACTTGCATTGTGCACATTAGGTGAGATCCTACCAAATACTCTCCCTTCACTCACCCTCCCCTCTCCCCTTTCTTGTCCCTCCTCTCCCCTCATTTTTTCTGGATTATCTTTGTGTTTTATCATTCACATGAATATGTAAGTGATTATATATTGGATTTTTTTTTCATTCTTGAGATAGTTTACGAAGAAGAATATCTTCTACCTCCATCCAAACATAAAAGATGTAAACTCTCCCACTTTTTTGAATGTAGTGATATAATTTTAATTTATTGATGTGAAAATAATCATCATACTTTTGTCATATGAAATATTAAGTTACAAAAAATAAGAAGAGCACAATTCCATTGTTGTAACTAAATATTTTAATTGCCAAGAAGGAATATATGTGGACAAAGACCCTTAGAAAAATATAAAGCAAAATATTACATGGATCTCTGGTTAGTGATACTACAGATCTATTTTTTAGTGCATCTGCGTTTTCAAATTAGATTGCATTAAACTTAGATTACTTGAACAGTTTTTAAATGTTAGGGAACTGGTGGGATAGAGCTAGCAGTTAATTTTTTTTTCCTTTTGTTAAGTCATACTGCATAGATCATGAATAAATTTATTCATTTATTCCTTTAAACATAACTCGTATGTTTGAATGCTTCATGGATTCCCATAATTCTGTCAGTAAACATTCTGCTTTCTCTCTCTTCTCTTCTGCCTCTTCATCATCTGTATTCTATTTTTTTTTTTTTTGAGACAGAGCCTCAAGCTGTCACCCTGGATAGAGTGCTGTAGCATCACAGCTCACAGCAACCTCCAATTCCTGGGCTCAAGTGAGTCTCCTGCCTCTACCTCCCAAGTAGCTGGGACTACAGGTGCCCACCACAACTCCTGGCCATTTTTTGCTTGCAGCCGTCATTGTTGATTGGTGGGCCCGGGCTGGATTCGAACCCGCCAGCTCAGGTGTACGTGACTGGCACCTTACCCCATTGAGCCACAGGTGCAGAGACCATCATGTGTATTCTAAATTCCCTTTCTGTCATTTCTAACATTTCCTTAGGGGTGGAATCCTTTTTGGGTTAAAATGTGTTGAGTTTTTATGCAATTTAGAGTACTTACCACTAAATTAAGAGTACTTACCTTAAAATTAATTAATATAGCTTTCATCTCATTTACTTAATTTAAGTGTTAAGACATTTATGTTCTTTTGTTTTGACTTTGGAAAGGCTCATCAAAATGTGTCTTGGGGAATCTCGGTTAGAGTTGAGGTGACCTGGGGTCTGATATCCCTCTGAAAGGAGTGTCAGAATCTTTGGTGATATTTGGGAAATTTTCATTTTTAGTGTTCTCTAGTATGGTTTCCATTCCCCTGGGGCATTCTTCTTCCCCTTCTGGGTTACTAATAACTTAATTTTTTTTTCCTTTTGTTAAGTCATATATGCATAGATCATGAATAAATTTATTCATTTATTCATTTAAACATAACTCGTATATTTGAATGCTTCATAGATTCTCATAATTCTGTCAGTAAAGGTTCTGCTTTCTCTCTCTTCTCTTCTGCCTCTTCAAATATCTGAGTTATCTCAAGAGCTTTGACCTCTATCTCTGAGATTCTTTCTTCTGCATGGTTTAATCTGTTGTTGATACTTTCTATTGCATCTTTACGTTCCCTAATTGACTTCTTCAGTTCCTTCAGTTTTGCTATATCCTTTTTATATTCTTCATATCATTCATCTCTTATTTGATTCCGTTTTTAGATTTCCTTTTGGTTATTTTCAACTTTATCAGCAGTTTCCTTCATGGTTTCCATCATTTCCTTCATTGTCTTCATCATCTGTATTCTAAATTCCCTTTCTGTTATTTCTAACATTTCCTTATAGGTGGAATCCTCTGCAGTAGCTACTTCACAGTCCCTTTGGGGGAAGGTTTCTCTGGGCTGATTTTTCAGGATGCCAGGAGTTTTTTGCTGATTCTTCCTCATGAGTGATTTCTTTAATCTGTTTCCTTGCCCTAACATTTCTTTCACTTCCTCCAGCTCTTTAAGTTGCCATGCCTCTGGACTAGGGTTTCAATGAGGCCTTTTGGTACAGGACCAGAAGGATGAGAAGACTGAAGAGGAAGAAGGGAGAAAAGAAAGAAAAAAAAAGAAGAGAAAAAGGAGAAAGGGGGGGATGGGTAGAAGTGACTATTGACAAAAAGAAGAGAGACAGAAAGAGGGGGACAGGAGCAATATGGGTGTATAGTAGGGTACTCTGACCCAAACTTAAGAACCCCCAACCTCTGTGGATGGCGGGTTGGGTGCTTAGGTCAGCAGCTCTTTGCCAGCCTGTTTGGACACAGTACCCCACCTCCACCAAGTACAGAGGTGCAACAAATGCAACAAGAGAAAAGTGCAACAAATCAAACCAAAACAAGGAAACCAAATACTTTATGGGATAAAATTGGGGGAAAAACCAAATAATAGGAGTAGAAAAACAAGCAAAAATTAAGTTCTAATTGTTAAAAAAAGCAACAGTGGAAAATTATATTTAAACTAGAAAAATGAAGAAATAAAAGAAAGAAAACAAAAGAAAAGAAAAGTCTATAGGGAAAATGTTGAAATTAAAAACAAAAACAAAACAAAACAACACAAAACAAAACCAAACCAAAAACAAAGCAGTATATATATCTTGCTGAATATTGTCTGAGCAACAGGTGATCTTCTGGGGTATTATATCTTAATCACAATGCCCATACAGCTGTGCAAAATGGAGACTGGAGGCCTCTAATGATTTCTCAAACCACGCAGGTGGAGAGCCTAAATCCTCCTCAGCCCGCTTAGAAGGCACTTTAAATTGCTAACCTGGGCTAAGCAGAAGCTTTTCCAGGAAAGCACTTGCCACTGGGATTACTCCTTAAGTGGCTATCCACTTACCCAGTGTGCCTGACGGCTAAGGTTGCAAGGCATCTCAGTTCCGCCATTAGGCTGCTCAGTCACTAGATTACTTGCTCCCACCCGATGCTTGTTCAGCAACCCTAAGAGTGGAGCTTTCTAGGGCAGTTCTCTCACAATGGCTCCACATGATCCACAACCAAACACTGGTAGCTCCTTCTGGCTTGGTGGCTCCATCTGGGGCCCTAGAAAACACTGAAAGACCTCTTCATTCTTGTCCAAGTTCTCCCAAGGTAGTTCAACTGAGTGCCAAGTCCAGAAAAATACAAACAGTTCACAGGGAAGGCCTTTACAGTTTGCAATCTCACTGCTACTGTACTTACAGCTGCTGGCAGGATTAGACCAAACGAACACATGCAAGCATTTGCCAGTTCTCCACTGCTTTTACCTTCCTCATGGGGTCCAGAAGTCTCATGCTCTCTCCCTGTGTCCCCAAAGGGATGGTTCTGGCCAGATCCTGCCAGCCAGAGATGCCTGAAGTCTTTTCTCACCAGTCTCACTGTGCCCAGTTGCAAGGAAGCTGTTACTCGGCCACCATCTTGCTGTGGAACTCAACATTTATGTTCTATATTTGGTAGATTTGACTTGTACACTTGCAATAGGCTCCATAGGTGTATTCCCACCATTTACCCTCCCTCTATCAATCCTTTCTCATCTCCTCCCTTCCCCCTTAATTTATCCCCTTCATCCTTGGCCCAAAATTACTTTGCAACAAAGATATTTGCACCAGATTGTTCATTGCAGATCAATTCATAATTGACAAGTCATGGAGGAAGCCCAAGTGCCCACTGACCCATGAAAGGATTAGTAAATTGTGGCATATGTATACCATGAAATACTATACAGCATTAAAAAATGGAGAGCCCCAGGCCCCACCCTGCCAGAATCACACACTGTGTGCTCCACCCTGTTGCTGGAGCTGTGCATCTGGCACTCCCAGAACTGCCACTACAACTGCCTCCCTGTCCATGGGAGCCACCTGGGAGCTAAACATGGAAACCTCCCATGAGGATTCAGCAATAGTAGAGTAATCCCAACAGGGTCTAATCTTGGAGAGATACCTTCCCAACTCTTAGGACTTCCAGAGGAATCCAGGCCTTGCCCTGTAGGGATACCAGTACTGCAAAGTGGGCAATGGTGCAGTGGCTGAGGGAGAAAATCATTTGTGGCCTTGTTATCCTCAGGTTCAGCCTGAGCACAACTGGAATACTCTCCAGTGGCCATTGAATACCAGAGGCAGGTAGGCCTCACCTTCTCCAACTGGCTGTTGGCAGAGGGTGGTGGCCAAGCTGAGGAGGCATTGACTTTCCTTTGACTCTGGCAGGTGCCAAGCCTTGGCACATCTGCTTATTTGAGGGAGCAGGACCATAGCCCCATGGAGTTACCAGTGACTGGGCATGAAAGAGGTGCAAGATGGACAAAGAGATACCAGCCCCCAGTCCAACTCTGTTACTTAGTGGGCCTTTCTGACTCCACAGAGCACTGGAGTGAGCCACATTTCAGCAACCAGTAGTACTCTTCTATCTAGTTGCTGGGAACTTTTTGAATTGTCCCACTTGAGAGTTGGTACTGATGGGATCAATTGGTTTAGAAATCCAAACCTGGGCCAATCACACAAGGACCCACCCTGGTTGTGTGGCAAAAGGAAGGTTTGATTTTCCTCTTCCAGTTGTTGTCCATGTGTGATGGGGTGTCTTAGTTGCTTGTATTTCTCACAGCTGAGACTTCAACACAGAGTCACTGATCCACTAGGATCAGACAAGGACCAACTGAATACAAGACAAAGCCACCTAACCCCACCACACCAAGCAGGTCCCCAGAGCCTTGCACTGTAATACTGTACAGGTCTTTTGCAAAACTGTAGGGGAAAAAGCTACAGTCACCAGTCCTATATCCTTGGCAAAGGGCTGATTAACCACAACTACAGGAGCCCCCAGTCCAATTTCACCTTACCTGCCCATTTTGCCAAATGGTAAAAAATAATCATGGGATGGAATCAGTGGAAAAATCTGGAACATGCATAATCAGAGTAGACCAACTCCCTGAAGAAATGACAAAACAGACACACCTGATGATCATATTCTTAAACAAATGGCTGAGATGTCAGAAATCGAGTTTAGAATTTGGATGGCAAATGAGATCAACAGAATGGAAGTAAGGATGGAATTAGAATTTCAAGGAATAATTCAAAAGATGTCTCCAGAATTGATGAATTCAAAGACAAAATCACCAAAGATTTTGACACATTGAGGAAAGAACTTGCAGCCCTTAGAGATTTGAAAAATACAGTAGAATCACTCACTAACAAAATGGAGCAAGCAGAAGAAAGGATCTCTGACATTGAATACAAAGCTTTAGAACACTTCCAAATGCTCAAAGCAGAAGAGAAGTGGAAAGTTAAAATGGACCATTCCCTGAGAGAATTGTGGGACGACTCCAAAAGAGCAAACATTTGCCTGATAGGAATCCTTGAAGGAGAAGAGGTTGTTTTGAAAGGTCCAGATGCTTTATTCCAAGAGATAATCGATGAGAACTTCCCAAACATGGCAAGAGATTCTGAAATCCAGATAGTAGATAGTTTCAGAACTCCAGCATGAATCAATCCAAATAAATCATGTCCTATACATATTACAATTAACTTTACCAAAGCTAATATGAGGAAGAAAATGCTGCAAGCAGTCATATGTAAGAAAACCGTAACCTACAACAGGAAGAATATTAGAATGACTGCAGATCTCGCTGCTGAAACTTTTCAAGCTCAAATAAGCAAATGTGCCAGGGCTTTATGCCTGCCAGAGTCAAAGGAAAGTCAATTCCTCCTCATCCTTTAACCTCCTAAAACAAAATCACTTTCAACCCAGGGTCCTGTATCCAGCTAACCTGAATTTAATTTATCATGGAGAAATTAAATGCTTTTATGACATTCACATGTTGAAGAATTTTGCCATAACTAAACCAAAAGTTTGCGTTTGTTGGGTGAGATCCCTATTGGAGTTATGTCCTGCACCCAGGAGGTGTGCCATATACACTTACAATGTGCCCATTAGGTCCAGCACACCAATGCTCCTTCTTTCTCTCTCCCTCCTCCCTCCTCTCTCCCACCATCTTGAATTGAGTTTTTTTTTCTTATGTGGGTATTACATTATCTACTGGCTTTGTATTAGTATTAAATGTATTGAATACTTGATTTCCATTCTTAGAAAACTTTACAAAGAAGAATGTGTTTAATCTCCATATAGATAAACACAAAAGATATAAAGTCTCCATATTTTTATGGCTGAATAGTACTCCATGGTATTCATATACCACAGTTCATTAATCCATTCATGGGTTGATGAGTACTTGTATTGTTTCCATGGCTTAGCAATTGTGAACAGAGCAGCAATAAACATTCTAACTCAAATGTCCTATGGTAAAAGGATGCTTTTGTTCTGGTAGATACCTAGTAATGGTATTGCAGGATCAAATGAAAGTTCACCTTTTAATTCTTTGAGAATTCTTCCCAATCTTATGCAGAGTTTAGACAATGACTGATATTTTGCTTATTTCTTTTTTTACTCAAGAGAAGAAATGGAAGTAGCTCTGAGTTAGTTGCAAGACTGTAGTTGGGTACAGGAGGGTATTTTAAGTCCAGGCTCTGCAGAAAAGTGGTGTATGACTCTGGGCAAGTAAGTTCTTCTGAGCTACAGTTTTGTCTTAGAAAAAGAAAGAGAAAAAAAATGAAGGCTTTAGTATCCAATGTACTCAATATGTCTATGAATCCTACTTATATTTACTCACACTTTCTTAATAAATATAGAACACAATACAGAACAGGATAAAGGAGATAAACAGAGTGGGAAGGGAGGGGACAGGGGAAGCTTGATAGAGGGAGGGTAAAAGGCATGACCACACCTATGGAGCATATCGGAAGGGTACAAGTCCAATCTGTCAATTGTAGAACATAAATGTCTTAACATAATAATCAAAACTATGTTGACTGGTTTAAAGTAACCATGTCAGAATGTATATTAAAAGATCAACACACTAGGGCAGTGCCTGTGGCTCAGGGAGTAGGGCGACGGCCCCATATACCAGGGGTGGTGGGTTCAAACTCTGCCCTGGCCACACACACACACACACACACTATATTGTACCCCACATACGCATGAATGTATTCATGATCTATGTGTATGTGACTTAGTAAAAATAAAAGAAAAAAAAGAAAGAAAGAGAACAGCCAATATAGGTGCAAAAAAAAAAAATGAAGGCTTTGGACTGGAATACCAAAACATTCTCAGGCGTTTGTAAATCTGCAAGTTGAAAAATTTGGTCACTTAACATAGAGCTTCTGTAACTTTGGTGTACATGAGCTCAAGGAGTATGTACAGTGCATGACTACAACACCAGAGAGGAGAAGGGATGAAACAGGAACTTTTCCTTACAGTAAAATGATGTGGGCATGTAATTGTTATGCAACCTTGACAAGTGATTAAATCTAAGCTTCCTTAAACTTAGAAGGAACTGTCAGTGACACCTACCACATATGTTAATTGTGAAAAGCAACACAGTGCATGGTGAGTACAGCATGACTTTTACTCCTGCCCCTCCCCCATACACACATCATCTGGGTGACATATACTGCAGATCTCTCACTGGCAGCTTATAGTTTGTGGAAGGCTCCTAGCTTTCAATTTTTTGGAAGACTATTGCTGATTGATGTGCTCAAGTTCTAAAAAATGAGAAAGTCCATTTCAGGACAGATGATCAGCTTTGACTAGTAGAATGAACTGCGATCCTGGGGAATATGAGGCGAAGACAGCAGAGGGAAATGGAACACTGTTTCCTTGTCTTAGATCCATTCTCAGCTCAAGTACATGCTCTTTTGTGTAATGATCCTAGGTCTGTCTTTGTACAGAGTAGCATCAAGTTGACATTAGAAGAAATGTTATTCTCTGCAGGAAACCAGATACTACATTTCCTTCAAAGAAGAAACTTTCCTATAGGATCAATGTCAAAAGAAAATTGAATGATATCTGCATTGAATTGTCTTTGGTCTTAAGTAATTCAGAAGAAAGGAGATTCTCCTAAATGATGACTGAGCAGGAATAACTGAATAGTCACTATCAATTGAGACTTAAGATCTGAACATTTCCTCCTGGTAGCTCCATCTGTGTTATAGGTTTAAATTTTGTTAAACAAATTCTTAAAGTGTTAAGCACATGCCAGGCCATGTTCTAAATGTGGCATACACACAGAGAATAAGATTAAAATAGTTTATTTAATCCTTGGGATTAATGAGGTAAATACTATCAGTTTTAGTTTTCAGGTGAAGACATGGAAACTTCAAGAGTTTAAGTTGCACAAGGTCAATTTATCTTGGTGCTATGGTTCCAAGGCAGGGAGTCTGACCCTAGAATCTATGATATTAACTATCACAAAATTTTGCATTTCAGATTTATAAAGTAGAGAAAAATCAAGTAATGTCAAAATGGCTGACATTCCACTCTACATGGAATTCTTACTTGACTTTTCAATGAAACTCTTTAAAATAGCTTAAGACTTCTGTGTGTGTCAGTTTGAGGAATATTTTTTCTCTGGGAAATGGAGCAGCGGGACTACTTTGTTCTCTTTCTAGGGTTTGTGACAGGAGGCATAGGTGCAATACCCCCACTTAGCTGACTGCTTAAGATTTAGGATTGCCAAGATCAATGTACACATATTAGAATGGCTAGTGAAATAAATCTAACAATACCAGGTGTTCCTGAGGATGCAAGACAATGTTGCAGATGAGAATGAAATAAAAATTGTATAGCTGCCTTAGGGATAAGATTTCAGCAGTTTCATACAGTGTTACACACTGAATGATACGGCCAAGCAATCCAACTTCTAGGAAGCAGATATGGTGAAGTCTAAGAAGCCATTCACAAAAAGCTACTGCATGGTTCCATTATGTGACATTCCTGAAAAGGTGAAGTATAGGGACAAAGGGCAGTTTTGAGTGGTCAAGGTGGAGAAGGGTGTGATTATAAAGAGAAAGGACAAGGATGGCTTCTGTGGGATGTCAGTCTTCACTATATCCTAATCATAGTGGTGGCCACATAATCTGTATGTGTATTAAAACTCATAGAACAGTGCACCCAAATAAACATTCTGACTGTATATTAATATTAAAAAAAAACAGGAAAAAAGAATAAGATGATGTACCAATTTGACTGAAATATCTTTGTAAATATCTTTATTTTTAGCCAGACACAGAAAGATAAATAGTGTATGAGATGACTCATCTGAGGTCCCTGGAGTAGGCAAAGTTATAGAGACAGGAAAGGAAGATGGGGGATTTCAGGGACAATAGGGACTTAGTACTAATGTGAACAGTTTAAACTGGGGAAAAATCTCAAGGCTAGGTGTAGTAGTTCACCTGTAATCCCAGCATTTTGGGAGGCAGAGGCAGAAAGATTACATGAGGCCAGAAGTTCAAGACCAGCCTAAGCAACATAGGAGGATCCTGTCACTACAAAAAAAGAAAAAGAAAAGAAATTAGCTGGCTGTGGTGGAGTGTGGTGGTGGTCACCTACAGTCAGAGCTGCTTGGGAGGCTGAGGTAGGAAAATTGCTTGAGCCCAAGTGTTTGAGGCAGGAGACTGCAGTGAGCTATGATCTGATCACTCACTGCAATCTAGCCTGACAGACAGAGCAAGACTCCCTTTCTTTAAAAAAAAAAAAGCTCTGGAGTTGGTAATGGTAGCACATAATGTCAATGCTATATATCCTAATGCCATAAAAAAGAGGGTTTTTTCCATCAGAAAAGGAGATTTACAGAATTGTGTTTGTAGAAAGCTTAAACAAACAAGTTTGAAAAGCAGAAAGCTGAGGTCCTCAACAGGCAACACCACTGTTGGTGAACTGCTTGTCCTGCACTCCACTGAACCTTTCTTGTGCATTATGGACATTGTCTGAAGGGCTGGGCCAGAGAGAAGAAGGGGCATCACATCCCTGGTCCCCAGGCCATGCTGCCAAATCATGGCAAGGACCTGTCTAGCCATGCTGCAGATGCACGACACCAGGTTCTAAGCTCAAGTCCTCCACCACTATTTTGGTTGCCAAGAAGCCTCACTCCCATTAACATCCAAATGCAACCTGAAGATTCTAGGCACATAGCACCAATAAACTTCAAGGACAAACACAGTCTGACTCACCCAAATTGCATATGAGAAGTATTTCAGCAATAATTAAAGTTTGTTTAAACTCTATGGTTGAGTTTTGAAATCACAATTTGCATCTCAATGCTAATAAGAACATCACAAAGATAATGCCAGAGAAACACAATGTAAGCAGATCTGAATGTCTCTGCATTCTTGATGTGAGCCACATTCCATTATATACCGGAATGAAAAAACCTAGTAAACAATCTGAATAAACCTCACTTAAATTAGACTCTTTCTTTCTCTATGGTTAGATGCACTAAACTTACTAGCAGTTCTCAACCACACTTCAGAACCTGTGCTCATGGTTTTGCAAATGTTTACCTTTTCTCAGATGTTACCAGTCTAGAACATCCCAGTGAGGACAAGGGCTGAGACAAGGAATATTATCAAGCTACTGTCTCCCAAGGCTCTTGTGTCTGACAGATTTGTCCTTCAAGGATGGGAAAAAATTAAAAGGGAAGATAAGATTGAGAGAATATATTCGCAGTACAAAATTTGACAAAACATTGGATTCCTGTATAAGGAGATAACTCTTACAACTCAAATATAAGACATATAACCCTACTATGTTACTATTCTGCTATGACTTATTTACGTTACCATTATTGTTATTCACCTGAATAAGGCCCCATCCTAGGCTCCAGCAGCACCATCTGGCCCTGTAAATATCTTTCTTCTGACCATTGTTCTCACACTTCCCCAACTCCAAACCCTCCCAATGCACATGATGAACATCACAGCATCTTGTAGGTCAGTTCACTGCATTTCCTGTCTGGCAACACCAGCCTTGGCATGGATATGAGACAACTTCAACTCTCATGTCTGAGTAGTGGGGATGTAAAATGATACAACTGCTTTGGAAATCAGTTTGCTGATTTTTCATGAAATTGCACATACTTATCTTAAAACCCTGAATTTCTACTTACACGCAATTACTCATGAAGAAGGAAACCATATCTCCATACTGAGATTTGGCTATGAATGCAGAAAGCATGTTTAATCACATTTTATTGTGATAAAATACTTGTAATATTTACCCTTCTAATGTGTACAATTCTGAAACTGTCAGCAAACCAGGGGTGGAGGAAAGATAGCTGAATGGATCCAGCTTTTCACAGAGGCACCCATGCAGAATGAGAGATAAAGGGGAGGAGGTTAGCAAGTAAATTGATGGTTTGGAGCTGAGCCAAAAGAGAAAATGTTGAAGAACACACATCAACCCTGGTGAGATGAGCTGCAACCCCAAGAAAATAAACAATAGGTTCAAAATCCATTGCCAAGGGGGAGGTGAAAGAGGGCCGACTAGAGGCAGCCTCTGACAGAAGCTCCCGTTCAGAAGAATGGATAATGTACAGAAAGTACCCAATTAAGCTGAAGACTGGGAGCCGAGCCAAAAGAGAAGAGAGATAACTTCAGGTCACCTCTCCTGAGGCAAGCTGCAACTCCAAAAAGGCAAACTTCAGGTACCAAATTCACCCCAAATGAAAAGTGTCCATCCCCTCCCCCAAGGAAGTTGTTTTTTTTTTCTTTCTCTCTTCGTATGAACCTGTAGGTTTTCTACATGTGAGCAGTGAACTGAGGACCTCTTGCCTCACCACACGTGTGAGAGCTGTAGAAAGCGCATTCTACTTCCACAGAGGGACCAATTTGTGACCCTGAGCATTCTACTGCCAGGCATAAAAATTGACCTAACATTTTCCCTGCCATTCTGAACTTCCAGTCCACTCTTCCCCCCTTACCTGACAAACCAGGAGCCTACCCCCTGCAGACTCTACAGGAGGCGGCTCATGAGCAGCACTGCTCACCCTATCAGACAAAGTGCTCCACCTGGCCAGGGCCTTTGGTTCTGCCTTGCTATAATTGCTTGTTCCATGCCCCACCCCCTTATGTTCCACCCTGCAAGAGCCACCGGGTCGGGATCCACCCAGCCAGAGTCACGAGCTGAGCACTCTCCTTGCAGAAGTCACTGGGAGTCAGGCATTGCCAGACATTGTGCAGTACCCCCTTCCTTGCTGTGGGATCCATGTGACCCACACTCCTGGAGCTTCTCCTACAGCCAGAACTCCCTGGCTTAGGCAGTCACCTGGGAACTGCACAAGGTCACTTCCCACAAAGATTCAGGAAGAATAGAGTGATTCCACCGGCATCTGATCTTGGAGAAACACCTCCCAACTCTGAGGAATGCCAGAGGAAACCAGAACTGGCTCTATAGGGATACAGGTGCCGCAGAACAGCTTGGGCAAAGGCACAGTGGCTGAGGAAGAAAAGCTTTGCTGACTTGTTATGCTCAGGATGATACTGAGTTCAAATGGAACACTTGCCAGTGGCTATTGAGTACCCAAGGCAGGCAGCACTTAGCTCCCCCAGCCAGCTGGTGGCAGAGGGTAGTGGCTGGGCCATGGGTGCATTGACCTTCCTTTTACTCTGAAAACAACAAAGCCCTGGCACATAAGCCTTTTGGAGGGAGCAGGAACTCAGTCCCATTGAGTCACCAATGACAGGGCGTGAAGGGGAAGCAAAGTGGAGAAAGAGACACAGAGCCCTGGTCCAACTCTGCTACCAGGAAGGCCTTTTGGACTTCACAGACCGCCAGAACAAGCCACATTTGAGAAGCCAGTAGACCTCTGCCATTTAGTTACTGGAGACCTTTTGAATTCTCCCACTAGAGAGTCCATACTGACAGGTCAATTGGTTCAGAACTCCTAACTTTGGCCAATAACCCAAGCCCTCTTGGGTGGTGCATTGGTTGTAACAGGAAGGGTTGATTTTCTTCTTCCAGTTATTGTTCACAGTGGGTGGGATGTATTAGTTGCTCAAATTTCTCCACAGCTAAGACTTCTCCTAAGTCACTGATCCACTAGGATCTGACAACAACCAGCTGAATATAAGACAGAGACACCTAACCCCACCACACCCAGCAGGTTTTCTCAGCCTCAGACTGTAATATTGTACAGGTCCTTTGCAAATCTATAGGGGGAAAAGCTGCAGTCAAAAGTCCCAGAATCTTGACAAAGGGCTGGTTAACCACAAATCCAGGAACTCCCAATCTAATTTCACCTTACCTGCCCATCTAGCAAATGATGAAAAATAATCATGAGGCAGAATCAGGAGATAATCTACTCTGCTAACATGAATAATCAGAGTAGATTATCTCCCCCAAGGAACAATATGGTAGAAACAGCACAAAATCCCATTCATAAACAAATAGCTGAGATGTCAGAAATCAAGTTCAGAATTTGGATAGTAAATAAGATCAACAGAATGGAGATAAAGATGGAATTAGAATTTCAAGGAGTAATTCAAATGATGTCTCAAGAATTCAATGAATTCAAAGACAAAATCACCAAAGATTTTGACACACTGAGGCAAGAACTTGGATCCCCCAAAGATCTGAGAAATACAGTAGAATCCCCCAGTAACAGAATGGAGCAGAAGGAAGAAAGGATCCCTGACATTTAAGACAAAGCTTTTGAACACTCCCAAACACTCAAAGAGGAAAAAATGTGGAGAACAAAAATGGATCATTCACTCAGATAGCTCTGGGATAATTTGAAGAGATCTAATATTCCCCTTCTAGGAATTCCTGAGGGTGATGAGCTTGCTGTAAAGGATCCAGATGCTTTACTTCATGAAATAATCAAAGAGAATTTTCCAGACATGCCATAAGATTCTGAAATTCAGATAGCAGACAGATTCAGAGCACTGGCACGACTCAACCCAAATGAAAATTCTCGTAGACACATTATAATTAGCTTTGCCAAAGTTAATATGAAGGAGAAAATTCTGCAAGCAGCCCGACATAATAAAACCATAACCTACAATGGGGAAAACATTAGCACGACAGCAAATCTCACTGCTAAAACCTTTCAAGCAAGAAGAGGGTGGTCATCAACCATTACTCTCCTTAAGCAAAATCACTGTTAAACCTGTATCCTGTATCCAGCTAAACAGAGTTTCATTCATGATGGAGAAGTTAAATACATTAATGACATGCACATGTTGAAGAAATTTGTCACAATTAAACCAGCTATCCAGGATATTCTCAGACCTATCCTCCATATCAACACCACAATCCTCCACCATGAAAGTAAACTTCCTCAGTAACTTCTGATCAAATTCCAACCTCCACAGTGGCAAAAGGATTTAAAATATCCATTGGACTTTCAAGGAACTCAATACCCAAAATACTACCAATGGTCTCAATTAATGTGAATGGCTTAAAATACCCTCTAAAGAGGCACAGATTGGCTGTTTGGATACAAAACCTCAGGCCAGACATCTACTGAATTCAAGAATCTCATCTTACCTTACAAGGCAAACATAGACTCAGGGTGAAGGGATGGTGTTCTATAATTCAGGCAAATGGAAATCAGAAAAAAGTAGGTGTTGCAATTTTATTTGCAGATACAATAGGTTTTAAACCAACAAAAGTAAGGAAAGATAAGGATAGTCACTTCATATTTGTTAATAATAACACTCAACATGATGAGTTTCAATTTTTTTTCCATTTTTTTAAATTAAATCATAGCTGTGTACATTAGTGCAATCATGGGGTAAAATGTGCCGACTTCGTATACAATCTGAAATATTTTCATCCAACTGTTCGACATCACCTTCATGGAATTTTCTCATTTATTGTATGAAAACATTTGTATTCTGCATTTACTAGGTTTTACCTGTACCCTTCTAAGATGCACCATAAGTGTGATCCCACCATTTGCCCTCTCTCCACCCACTTTCCCCCTCCCCCCTTGATCCTTTCTATATTGGGTTATAGCCTTCATGTGAAAGCTAAAGAAGCCCAAGTGCCCATCAATCCACGAATGGATTAATAAATTGTGGTACATGTATACCATGGAATATTATGCAGCCTTAAAGATAGATGGAGACTTTACCTCTTTCATGTTTACATGGATGGCGCTGGAACACTTTCTTCTTAGCAAAGTATCTCAATAATGGAAGAAAAGGTATCCAATGTATTCAGCCCTACTATGAGTTTCAATTATTAACATTTAGGCACCCAGCCAAAATGTGCCTCAATTTATAAGAGAGATAGTCTAACAGACATGAGAAATGTGATTTCTTTTATTTATTTATCTATTTTTTGTAGAGATAGAGTCTCACTTTATCACCTTTGGTAGAGTGCCATGGCATCACACAACTCACAGCAACCTCCAACTCCTGGGCTTAGGCAATTCTCTTGCCTTAGCCTCCCAAGTAGCTGGGACTACAGATGCCTGCCACAACCTGTGTCTCTTTAGAGAGCAATTTAAGCCATTCACATTTATTGAGACCATTAAGAGTTATTTTTCTGTTTTGCAGTTTGGCTGAGGCTGGGTTTGAACCTGCTACCTTCGGCATTTGGGGCTGGCACCCTACTCGATGAGCCACAGACGCTGCCCAGAAATTTGATTTCTTCCAGCATCATAATAGTCAAAGATTTTAATAACCCTTTGGCAATGTTGGATAGATCCTCCAATAGGAAGCTAAGCAATGAAATTTTAGACTTAACGGTTCAACATTTGAATTTAATAGACATCTACAGAACATTCCATCCTAACAAAACTGAATAAACAGTCTTCTCATCAGCCCATGGAACATTGTCTAAAATTGATCACATCCTAGGTCACAAATCTAACCTTAGCAATTTAAAATAATAGAAAATATTCCTTTATTTCATGATGGTCCTCTCAGAAGTTGAACTCAGTAACAACAGGAATCTGCACACTCATACCAAAACATGGAACTAAATAACCTTATGCTGAATAATAGCTGGGTGATAGGCAAGATTATGAAGGAAATTACCAAATATTTGGAACAAAATGATAATGAAGACTCAAACTATCAGAACCTCTTGAATACTACCAAGGCAGTCCTAAGAGGGAAATTTATAGCACTGTAAGCCTTTCCCAAGAGAACAGAAATGGAGGAAGTTAACAACTTAATGGGACATCTCAAGCAACTGAAAAAGGAAAAGCCCAAGACCCAGGAGAAGACAAGAAATAACCAAAATTAGAGCAGAATTAAATGAAATTGAAAACAAAATAATTACACAATACATCAATAAATCAAAGAGTTGGTTTTGTGAAAAGGTAAATAAAATAGATAAACCTTTGGATAACTTAACCAGGAAAAAAAAGAGTAAAATCTCTAATCAATAAGAAATGGTAAAGACAAAATAACAATAGACTCCCTGGAAATTTTCAAAATCACTAATGAATATTACAAGAAAATCTATTCTCAGAAATACTAAAATTTGAAGGAAATAGACCAATCCTTGGAAGCACACCACCTTCCTAGACTTAGCCAGAATGAAGTGGAAATGTTGAACAGGCCTATATCAAGTTCTGAAATAGCATCAGCTATATAAAATCTCCCCCAAAAGAAAAATCCAGGACCAGATGGCTTCCCATCAGAATTCTCTGAAACCTTTAAAGAGGAACTAGTACCTATATTACTCAACCTCTTCCAAAATATAGAAAAAAGGAATACTACCCAACACATTCTATGAAACAAACATCACTTTGATCCCCAAACAAGGAAAAGACCCAAGAAGAAAGGAAAATAATAGACCAATATCACTAATGAATATTGATGAAAAAATATTCAACAAGATCCTAGCAAACAGTATCCAGCAACACATCAAACAAATTATACACCATGACCAAGTGGGTTTTATCCCCGGGTCTCAAGGCTGGTTCAATATACGTAAATCTATAAATATAATTCATCTTATAAATGAACGAAAAAGCAAAGACCAAAGAAATGCAAATCAAAACTACTTTCAGATATCATCTAACTAATTCTTACTTTCCTGAACATTTCTACATCCTGCTGAGAGTGACCATACCTCATAGAATCTCTGAAGAGACTCTCTCAATTGATGCAGAAAAAGCTTTTGATAATATCCAGCATCCTTTCATGATCAGAACACTAAAAAGAAAATTGATATAGAAGGGACATTTCTTAAACTGATAGAGGCCATTTACAGGAAACCAACAGCCAATGTCACATTGAATGGAGTTAAATTGAAATCATTTCTACTCAGATCAGGAGCCAGGTAAGGTTGCTCATTGTCTCCACTGCTTTTTAACATTGTAATGGAAGTCTTAGCTGTCACAATTAGGCAAGAAAAGAGGATCAAGGATATCCATATAGGGTCAAAAGAGATCAAACTTTCACTCCTTGCAGATGATATGAATGTATATCTGGAAAACACCAGGGATTCTACACAAAACTCTTAGAAGGGATCAAAGAATACAGCAGTGTTTCAGGTTACAAAATCAACACTCATAAATCCATAGCCTTTATATATACCAATAATAGTCATGCTAAAAACAGTCAAGAACTCTATTCTGTTCACAATAGTGCCAAAGAAAATGGAATATTTGGGAATTTACCTAACAAAGGACTTGAAATATCTCTATAAATACAACCATGAAACTCTGAGTAAAAATAGAGCCAAAGATGTTACCAAATGGAAAAATATACAATACTCATGGCTGGGAAGAATCAACATTGTTAAAATGTCCATGCTACCCAAAGTAATATACAACTTTAATGCAATCCCTATTATAGCACCAATGTCATACTTTAAAGATCTCAAAAAATAATACTTAGTTTTATATGGAAACAGAAAAAAACTTCGAATAGCCAAGACATTACTCAGAAATAAAAACAAAGCAGGAGAAATCACAATACCAGACCTCAGACTATACTATAAATCAATAGTGATTAAAACAGCATGGTACTGGCACAAAAACAGAGAGGTAGACATATGGATCAGAATAGAGAACCAAGAGACGAACCCCGCCTCTTACCATTATTTGATCTTTGACAAACCAATTGAAAACATTCAGTGGGAAAAAGATTCTCTCTTTAACAAATGGTGCTGGGTGAACTGGTTGGGGACCTGTAGAAAACTGAAACTGGACCCACACCTTTCACCATTAACTAAGATAGACTCTCACTGGATTGAATATTTAAACTTAAGACATGAATCTATAAAAATACTTGAAGAAAGTGCAGGGGGAACACTTGAAGAAATCGACCTGGGCAAATATTTTATGAGAAGGACTCCCTGGGCAATTGAAGCCACATCAAAAATACATTACTGGGACCTGACCAAACTAAAAAGCTCCTGCACAGCCAATAACACAGTAAGTAAAGCAAGCAGACAGCCCTCAGAATGGGAGAAGATATTTGCAGGTTATGTCTCCAACAAAGGTTTAATAATGAGAATCAGGATTCAAATGTATTAAAAAAAAAAAAAAGAAGAAGAAGAACAAGAGATCCCATCTCAGGGTGGGCAAGGGACCTGAAGAGAAACTTATCTGAAGAAGATAG
>CAUYON010065418.1:0-32820 GCA_963573935.1 Arctocebus calabarensis
TGGGGTCTTGGGGTCTTGGTGTGTGCCACACCTTTTGGGGGCAAAACACGATTGTAAGAGGGACTTTTCCCAACAAATGCAACCAGTGTAACATGGTTTCTTGTACCCTCAATGAATCCCCAACAATAAAAAAAAAAAAGAAAAGCACCAAATCAGAGAGCACTGGTCTACCATAGATGGCAATTTTAGGTCCCCCTGCAGGGGATCTGGGCAGGCAAATCCTGTTCAATGTCGAGCTGGGAGGGCAGGGTGGGAATCTGTAGTTTTCAGACTGATGTCACTTTATATCACATGCCCTTCTGGAGGGGCTGCTGTGTCCCAGCTCCTCTTACTGGTTAGGCCATGACAATGCCCACATCAGCCCCCACTAGTCCAGCACTGCCTGTCCTTCTGGGTAGCTGGGCAATCCTGTGTGTCACTCAGTCACCCCTGTCCTGTGTCCAACTGCCTCCCACCATGGCCAGGCCTGTGCTGGCACTGGGAAAACAGGTGAGACCCCTCCTGACCTGCCCAAGCAGCCCCACCTCCATGGTGAGGAGGGGACCACCACTCGGAAGCCTCTACCAAGGACTCTTCTCTCTAGGCCCTGAGAGCCTTGTGCGCTCCATCCGGGGTGTCTGTGGTTCCCATCTGGTCTGTGCACCCCCATGACCCCAGGGTCCCCCTGAATCTCAAGCTGGGTTTTGTTTGAATCGCACTGTCTTGTGTTTCACTCCCCTCCCACTGGTCTGGGTCTCAGGATTTTCCCTCTGTCTGTCTATTCTTCCCTCCATGTAACACGTGTTCCCTGAGCCCCTCTTCTGCCCCAGGTTCTAAGATCAGAGGGTACAGAGAGTGATGGAACTCAGTCTCAGATCTTGAAGAGCTCACTGACAGGTGGGGAGACTGAGGTCTGGAGGGGAAGGACACCTGTCCTCATAGGCCTTGCAGTCTAATTCATGGGACAGACGTTAATGAGGAGTTATGGGGGGACATGGGGTCTCCTGGAGCACCAGGAAGAAGGGTTAGAATAGCTTCCCTGGAAACATGGTTTTAAGCAGAGACGTGGAGACTTAGGATTGACCATGGGAAGGGGGTGGAAAGTGTAGAGACCCAGAAAGGAGAGACCATGTCTTTGAGGACAGAGAAGGCAGCTCACTCAGGGATGAAAAGGGACAGGGCTGGAGGTGGGTGGATGCACATCCCACAGACCGCACCGTGTGGCAGGAGGAGGGCTCTGGGCTTTGTGGAGGGAGCAGAGTCTCCTCCCAGGTGAGGCGATCGGGTGCGCGCTTCCTGCTGCAGGGTGGGAGCACGGCAGGAGCTGTGTGAACGGAAATCCAGGGACAGGCAGAGGCTGGGGGCCCAGAAGAGGTGGCAAGTGGCAGACGGAGTTAGGTGTGGGAGGTCAAAAGAAGCAAAGCCAGCCTGGGGCTGGCCAGCCGTCTTCAGGGCAAGAAAAAGACTCCAGGGCTGCAGCTCCTACACGGGGAGCCCGGGAGGAGGGAATGTGGGGTGGGGGGGACACAAGGGGAGAAAATTAGGACAAGGTGACTTTGAGACTCCTTGACATGCCCTATAGGCAATGGGAATTGGGATCTGGAGGTCAGAGGCCCCATCTGAACTCAAGAGATGTATTTTCAATTCATCCTTCCACAATACTAAACGTATCTACAGGAAGAAGTGGACACAAGAGGCCTTGGGGAGTCAGGAGAGATCCTGAGGGGCCCAGAGTTCTGGAGTCTTGGGAAAAGCTGAGGGAGGGAGCTGGAAGGTTGGTCTGTGCCATGAGTTCAGAGGAGGGATGTGGGGACTGTGACAGGAGCAGGGTGGCTGGGTGGCATTCCCAGACATGAGAGTGCTGTCTTCTCCAAGTGGGCCCGGTGGACAAGGGGTGACACTTTGGGAAGGGTGTACAGTACTTGCAGGAACAGAGCAGGTGGAGGGGATCGACCAGGTAAGATGCGTCTGCCTCCCCTGAGATAGGAAGGGTAGGAGAGGGCAGACTGGGGGGCAAGTTCTGGAGTTTCCAGAGAATGGGAAGCAGGATATTGGATCCAGAGCAGGGACTATGGAAGATGGCGGTATTAAAACGAAGGGAGAATTTTCACAAATGGTGCTGGGGGAATTGGCCATCGCAGGCATACAATCGAACCTCAATCTAAGCTTCATTTGCTCTATAAAAATTCACTCAAAATAGATCAAAGACTTTAATGTAAAAATATAAAACTGTTAGGGGGAAAATCATTGCGACCTAAGGTTTTGGTGAAGAGCTCCTTAGACATGATTCCAAAAACCCAATCCATGAAAGGAAAAAAAATATTAAATAGGACTTCATCAAAATGAAAACCTTTTGTACTATGAAATACCCCATTCAGAAGATGAGAAAGGAAGTCACAGACTTGGAGAAAATACCTGCAGAGCGTATCTCTGACAAAGGTCTCATAACTAGAAAAGTAAAGAATTCTTGGCTGGGTGTGGTGGCTCCTGTCTGTAATCCTAGCACTCTGGGAGGCTGAGATGGGTGGATTGCTTGAGCTCACGAGTTTGAGACCAGCCTGAGCAAAAGCAAGACCCTGTCTCTACCAAAAGTAGAAAAACTGAGGCAAGAGGATCACTTGAGCCCGAGTTAGAGGTTACTATGACCTCTATCACAGCACTCTACTCAGGGCAGTAACTTGAGATTCTGTCTCAAAAAAGAAAAAAAAAAAAGAATTCTCAAAACTCAAAAGTGTAAAGACAAAAATATCCAATTAGAAAATGGGGGAAAATCATGAATGGATATTTCACCAGAGAGAATAGACAGATGCAACATAGGCTCATGAAAAATGTATGACATCATTCATTAACCATTAGGGAGATGCAAATTAAAATCATGATGAGATATTGATAGGTAACTGTTGCAACAACTAAAATAAAAAGGTGACACCCATGAGAAAAACTTCAAATATTCCCAAATTGAGAGTACACACTACAAAAGATCTGACCCGTACTCCTCAAAAACCAAAACATACAGCACCAAATGTTAGTGAGGACACAGAGAAACTGAATCTCTCATAGATGATAGTGAAATGGCACTCTGCAAAAATCTGATAGTTTCTTTAAAAACTAAGCATGCATTTGCTTTATGACCCGGTGATTACACTCCTGGGAATTATTTCCAGAGAAACAAAACTTATGTTCACACAAAAACCTATGCACAATGTTCATAGCAGCTTTATTTGTGATAGCCAAAAGCTAGGAACCAAACCCCCACAATGAAAACTAGAAATTTCAGTGAGTGAATGGTTAAGCTATGGCATATCCTTGCTGTGGAGTAATAGTTCTTAATAAAAAGGAAATAAACTGTAGATATGTGCAACAACTTAGACCAACATCAAGGAAATCCAAAAAGCCAATCTTGAAAAGTTGCATGTTACATTCTAGAGATGACCAAATTGTAGAGATGAACAGATTTGTTGCCAGGGGTTAGGGATGGGGGAGGGGAGTAGAGGGGATGGATCTGGTGTCAAAGGGGTAACAGGTGGAATCCTTGAGCTCATGGAGCTGTTCTGCGTCTTGTGTTGGTGGCTACCTGAATCTACTATGTGATAAAATGGCATAGAAATAAACACACACACACATAATAAATGCTTGTACTATGGACTAGATATTTGTGACCCCCAAAATTCATTTTTTGAAGTCCTAATCCTCCAGTTGATGATACTAGGAGGTGATTAGGTTGTGAGAGTGGAGCCTTTATGATGGATTAGTGCCCTCATAAAAAAGAATCGAGAGAGATTCTTTCTCCCTCTCTGTCTCTCGGCCATGTGAGGATACAGCAAGAAGGCAGGAATGCAATCAGCCACATTAATTAGGACAGCTTGCAAAACTGGCGAAATCTGAATGAGATCTGTGGGTTCTCCCAAGGTCAGTTTCCTGATTTTGATATTCTACTACAGTAATGCAAAATGCTACCTTTGAGGGAACCTGGGTGAAGGGTACATGGGCCTTCTCCACACTATTTTTGCAACTTCTTGTGAATCTGTAATTATTTAAAAAAAAAAAAAGAAGAAGAAGAAAAAGAGGAAGAAGAAAAGAAGTAAGGGAGAGTGTAGATGCCCTAGAGGGCTTACATTGTGGGCAAAGGCCAAACATAGCAGAGACGTGAGAAGCAACAGAAATATGCGAGGGCAAGTTCCTTCCAACAGTGTAGGCAGACCTGTCAGGCCAGACATCTGGGGAGGTTAACTCAGGCAAGGAATAAGGGGGTGGGACCCAAGAATGGTGCCTGAGGTGACCTCTAAGCCCTGAGCAGAGAGAGCCCGCCCTCTGCCCTGCTTTGCCCTCTGCAAGCATAAGCAGCCAGCAGGAACTTGTGCCCCCCACCCCACCCCAGGAAAACTGGCCCTGCTGGAGCTGCACCTTGATCATGCTTGGAGCTCAGGGTAGTACTTCTCAGTAGTACATTGCTATCAGGGGTGGGTTTTCTGGGGCTTCTTGGAACCCTAGCCACGGCTTGGGCTTCCCAGCAGAAAGAAGTAACTAAACGATCTTGCTTTGTACATTAGGAGCTGTCTGCATCCCACTCTTCCCAAGTTACATGAGGACACAATTTATCTTTAGCCCGAAGCCACCTGCTTGGTAATCTGTTTCTGTGTACGCAATTGATCCCACCATCCTTACGTTAGCTGGGGAAGCGGCTGACTTTATTTAAAGCAGTCAGCGTGCACAGATGAACTGGACAGGGTGGTCCAGAGAGTGTCTTTGGGCAACTGCCCTTCTCTGAACTGCGGAGCAGTCTGTTCCGACCCAGGCTAGGGAGGGGCATAGCGCCACATTCAGGCAATCCCCTGACCCCCAACGAGACTGTCCCCAAGGTTGGTTGAGATTTTCTCCCCACTAGTCACTAAGGCCATTCTTCATATCAACTTTTGGTTCTTCTTCTAGGAAATGATTAAATTGGTTAATAAAAACTCTGGAAGTGTTTATATCCGACACTGTCCAATGTTGGATAAATTATGAAGACTTAATGATGTCTTAATATCGCTGAGATTTTAATCTAAGGAAGAACAGAGTCACCCAGTGTCTTTTGTTTACTGAATCATTTTCAAATACTTCTTCCTTGTCTCTCCCGCAAAAGGGCAGCCACGCATCTGGACAAACGTTCAGGACGCCTCCCTCTCCCCTGCTCAGTTCTTCTCCACGCTGGGCCATTGTGCGTGTCGAACTCCCCTTCTAACTCTTACATAGAAGTCAAGATCTGCTGTAAGACACGTTCCCATATGGGCTGAATTTAAATGATAAACAAATGCAAGTAATAATCCAACAATGTGAAAACAGGAAGGCAATAGGAAGCCAGTAAGTGAGAGGTTGGGTAGCCTCCCTAAGCTCCTTCTTAAGTTGCTCTGGAAAGGATACAGGCCCTGGTAGGTAGGAGCTGGCTCTCTGCTGGCTGCTCCCCAGGCTTCCCAGCCCTCAGAGATGAGGATGAGCATCTCTACCTTGCACATACAACACGAGGCACAGAAAGCTGACCTCCCAGGCTGTCTGACGTGCAGGTGTATGCACATTCCACCAAACCCCAAAGACTCGCTAGGGCCCCTGCATGCAGTTAGGGCAGAATGATCTACATGCCTCCACCAGGAAGTACAGATACATTCATTGCCTTTTTTTTTTTTTTGTATTGTAGTAATTACACTTACCATAAAATTTCCCACTTTAAAGTGTACAATTCAATGGCATTAAATACATCCATATTGTTGTGTAATCATCACGACCACCTGGTTCCAAAACTTTATTATCACCCTAAATGAAAACCCTGAACCTATTACAAGCCACTCCCTGTTCCTCCCTCTGCTTCTCCCCAGGCCCTGGCAACCACCAATCTTGGCTCTGTCTCCACAGACTTGCCTATTCTGGACACTTCACATAAATGGAAACACGCAGTATGTGGGCTTTTGTGCCTGGCCCTTGCACTTAGCATAATGTTCTCATGGTCTATCCACATTGTGGCCTATGTCAGTGCTTCATTCCTTTATTATGGTTGAGTAATAATCCACTGTTCAGGCAGTAGTCTACATTTTGTTGGCCCATTCATCCCTTATTGGTGCCTGGAGTATCTGGGTGTCTCAAGGGGTCAGCTTCCTCCTCAAAGGGGCTCATGAATGGGAGCTGCAGGAGACAAGGGCATTGTGGAGTATTCACAGCTGTTTCTTTTGTGCACACAGCACAGAGCAGGTGCTCAATAAATATTTGCTAAATAATGTATAAATAAATGAAAAAGTGAGCTTTGTCACTGGGAGTGATAATGAGAGTGTTTATGCTTTGAACTCCCAGAGGAAAGAGGGCTATAACAGCTGCCCGGATCACTACCTGGAGCCCCCAGTGAGGAGTCTCTTCTCCTCTTTTCATAGGTGAGGGACACAAGCTTCGAGGAGGTAATATGTCTCAAAAGTGGGGGCTCTGGAGCCCACCTGTGCCCATCACACCCAGAAGTTGATAGAGTCCTCTGTTGCTTGCATAGGTGATTTGAATGAAATGCAAACACGTTAGAGAATTTTTTTTTTAATACAATGAATTTTGCGTATTTGAAATCACTCGGAAGCTACATATGTATGTTCCTTCACTAAGGAACATACACTTAATTTAATCATTGATTTAAAAGTGTTTGAAAAGTATGTTCTCCATTAAAAAAGAAAAGTGGGGTGTCGGGGGGGAGGCTATGTGGACATAGTTCTAACAGTCCAGCTATTTTCCTTGTTTAAGTCTTCTTTCAGGAGAGGCAAGCTGAAGAAAGGGAAACTGCAAACTGATGTGCAACATCTGGAGATTCTAGAGGCAAAACATCTGTATTGATGTGTTCACTTCTTGCCCCCAGATCATGTACTCTCTTTCCAAAGCTGGCTCAGGCAGATCCAGATTCATCTTAAATATCTCCTCCTTTTGTGACTCTTTACAAACCAGCTTGAAAGTACCTACTGGGAGGGGAGGATGTTGAGCACAAAATCCCTCTTTTGCTTGGAAATACTTTCAATCCTTTCAACAGCATCTTTCTTTCTTTCTTTTTTCTTTTTTTTTTTTTTTTAGAGACAGAGTCTCACTTTATCACCCTTGGTAGAGCGCCGTGGCATCACAGATCAAAGCAACCTCTAACTCCTGGGCTTAGGCGATTCTCTTGCCTCAGCCTCCCGAGTAGCTGGGACTACAGGCACCCGCCACAGCGTCCAGCTATTTTTTTTGTTACAGTTGTCATTGTTGTTTAACTGGCCCATGCTGGGTTCGAAACTGCCAGCCTCGGTGCATGTGGCTGGTGCCATAACCACTGTGCTACGGGCACCGAACCTCAATAGCACCTTTCAAAGAGCTGAAAATTCTCTGAGTACAGGACAGGGCCATGTGCATATGGCAGTGAATCCAGCCACCTGTGTAACAATCGAAACAACAGCTTAGCAAGTTGGCACCCAGTAGGAAGAATACCAACTCTGAGCCTGGGATAGAAGCACCTGACAGAAGGGCTGGGGTCACGGGAAGTGCTTTCCTCCTGATGAGCTCCTGAGAGTCCCAGGTATGTGATGGGGAGACTCAGCACCAAGCAGGACTTCCTGATACAGCTAACAGAGTGGAGTTGTCCTTCTGGGTCCCAGCAATAGGTGGGATCTAGGTGTCACTTGTTGGGATCTTGGTGGTCTGATCCATAGAATATGTGTAATGCACCTGTTGGTACAGGTGTGTCTTTGTTTATTTCTTTATTGAGAAATACACATTGTGCATCCTGCCAGCTCTGGAGGATGAAATACAGATAATAAGTATTATCATCCTCCTGGAGCTTATAATCTAAGGAAAGGGATTCATCAGCAGGCAGATTTTACAATGTAGCATGTGATAAGCCACCTTTGTTGATCGATTCATTCATTCACTCATTCATCAAGTGCCACCCCACGAGCTGCTTGTGTGCTGGAGACTGTGGGTGCTTACCAAGAATGAGGGTAAATGAAGCAGTGAAAATGTCAGTTACACCTAAAGTGAAGCGCCCCCTGTTGAGCGGTTGGCAGACAAATCTTTTTTTTTTTTTTTTTATAAGCAAATTCTCTTTTATTTATTTATTTATTTTGCAGTTTGGCCAGGGCCAGGTTTGAACCCTCAACCCTCAGGGGCCGGCGCTCTACCCACTGAGCCATAGGTGCCACCCTTTTTTTTTTTTTTTTTCCTTCTTGAGAGTCGTTTGTTGAAGAAATTGTTTGTTTGAAACTTAGTATTTGGTAACCACATGTCAGATGCAGATAAACAGTAGATACTATTTATGTCTTCTGGACTCATTGACCATTCCCTGGGCACCTAGTGGATACAGAAGTTGGGCCTCCCTGAGGGACACAGGCATGAGGGAGACCAGCTCCAGCTCGTGAAAGCTCCCAGGTGGCTGGAAGAAGAAAGTCCATAGCCCTAGGTGGTGACTCATCACTTGTCCACCCCGTCAGCCCACCACAAGAGCTCTCCCCGAGCTTTCTGGGTGCCATTGACTTGACCTGGAGTTCTCTATCTCTTTGGGCACCCCCATCTACTGTGTAATTGAGTGACTTTCAATGCTTTCCCATTGCCTTATAGTGCTACAGAGAGCTAAAGGCGGCTTCATTTTACAGATGAGAGCACTGGGGCCCTCAAAAGAACCCTGAGGTCAACCTTAACTGAGTCACAGGGGCCACTCTAGGAGACTTACTATTACTGGGTGGCACAGTCCTTGGAAACCAGCCAATTTCTGTCCTTTGGAGACAGATTTTGTTTTTTTGCAGTTTTGGCCAGGGCTGGGCTTGAACCCGCCACCCCCAGTGTATGAGGCTGGCGCCCTACTCCTTGAGCTACAGTTAACACCCCAATTTCTGCCCTTTGAACATCAGCGAATTCATTCCAGGAAGCTTTGTCATTGGGTTTGACTATTGCCACAAAGGCTCCATCTTCTCCATTTAGAAACTTCGTCCTTTTAGGAAGCTGGAACAAACAATAAATACATTCATTCATTTGTAAGTTTTCCAAATAGACTTTCTCAGTTAAAAAAATGTGGAGGTGGAGGGGGTGTTGTGGGTTGAATTTCATCTCCCCCCCAAAAAGATATGGTAAAGTCCCAACCCTCAGAAACTCAGAACTAAGAATGCATTCTTATTTAAAAAGATGGTCATTGCAGATATAATTAGTTAGAAGATGAGTTAAGATTCTGGAGTAGGGTGGGCCCTTATGAGAGCCAGTATGACTCTCATACAGTCATGCAGGTGGAACACCACATGAGGACAGAGCTGGAGACAGGAGTGAGCAGTTGCAAGGCAGGAATCAGGAGTGGTGGAGGTCTGTGGCCCACCAGTACCTGGAAGAGGTAAGCAAGGATTTCCCTACAGGATCCAGATGGAGCAGCGCCCCACCAAGACTCTGAACTTGGACTTCTGGTCTCCAGAACCATCAAACTATACATTTTTTGCTGTTTTTAGCCATTTAGTCTGTGATGATTTATTATGACAGCCACAAGAAGTTAATATAGACGGGACATGAAGCATCCACACCTGGGCCCTGGCAGCCTTCACGGTGCATTATGCATTATGCCTGGGCCCTGCGTGGCTCTTTTGACCATGGTTCACATTGGTTTCCTCTCACTTTACCCTTGACCCTGAGGTCAGGTGGTGGCAGGGCAGACAGCTCTTTCCAAAGCCAGAGCTGATCTTTCTTATTCATTCATTCACTGTGCCCCACTCCTTACTCCCACCCCTGTTGTGACAGGGCTTCCCAAGGTGCCAGGAATCCCCAAGTTTAGACCCAGCTTGTCAGCACTTACTGCATCTATTACTGATCTTTCTTGTCAATTTGCCACCAAGAGTAAGAGTTTGCTGGGTCTACTCTCAGAACCCACCTGCGTCTGTGCCTAGTCTCATCCTTGCCTTCTTCCTGGTACAAATGCCTATGGTCAGGTGTGCCCATTCTTCCTGGACCCCTCTACTTCAGGTGCAACTTCCTCCCCAGTTTTTCTCAACAGGGTCTCCAGGTCACCCCTTCCTGGAGACCAAAGTCACCCCAGGAAGTGACTTTCTGCTCCTGACCCAGGTTAAAATAACACCCATTTATTTCCAGAAATGAACCTCTTCTCTATCTTCCTATTAAGCAGCTTGATTTGGAAGCTGCCCTCCCGAGCAGCTTGCTGCAAAGAACCTGGAAGTGGGCATGATTGTCTGAAGCCTGAGGGGCCGGGGGCTCACAGGAAAGTGAGTCCCTCCCAAGAATCTTCCTGTTGCTGGTCCACTGCCCCAGGAACTAGCGCTCTTGGGGAGGCACAGACACTACCCACACTCAACGTTTATCTTCCAAGCACAAGGCCATTTTTCTCACTTCATAACTATTATTATCTCACTTTGATGCAGTAATTTTAATGAATATATAGTCCATTTTCAAATTTACCCACTTGTCCTCGTATGTACTTTTATTTATACATACATTTTTATATACATATATTTATTTGTAGTATATGATGTATTATTAATACTATGTAGTATATATTCCATCATTAATTAAATTTAAAATTTAAAAATCAAATTAAAAAATTTATAGTATACTATATTATAAAAGACATAGCATATTATGGTTATCTATTTTATTTGTATTCCCAAGCGCTACCACAAGAGGGGTCTGTGTTCAAGAGGTGGACACCCAGGGGAGCCAATGATGACCCTGCTCAGAGCAGTCAAGGAGGCTTCCTGGGGGAGGCAAAGTTGCAGCTAAGTCTTCCAGCGAGTGTGGAAGTTCTCTCTGGCTGGCCATGTGGGGCTGTCCAGGGAAGGAGGTTTCCAAGCAGAGGCAACGTGGGGTCTTTAGTTCGGCATGTTCATTGAGCGCCTGCTCAGTTCTAGGCCTTGTGCTAAGCTCCAGAGGTGTGCACCGCAGGATAATGGCAGGCCCTGCCCTCAGGATGCTATAGCCTCAAGGGAGAAGTCCTGGAGACCAACCAAGGGTCTGGCATGTCGGATAAGGTAACATAAAGAGGTGGTTTGGAGGGTGAACAGGGACCACAGAGGTCTTAGACCCCCAAAGGGCCCCATGGGCATCTTGTCCTCTGTCCTGTGGAGGATGGGGCACCACCACAGGGCTCCAAATAGGAGTGACCAGGGTGGGGCCTTTAGGACCCAGTTGGCGATGGTGGGGCAGGACAGGTGATTCAGGCATGGGTGGTCAGCACTCTGAGCTCAGGAAATCGGCGAAGTTTGCCAAAAAGGTAAAATCTCTGCCCTAGAAATTAGGACCCGGGACTACTCTAGAAACCACCAGGAAGGAGTCCAGAGAGATTGGACCCAGCCGGGGGACATCCAGGGACCTGGGGCAGGTGTGAGAAGGAGGTCTGACTCTCTGCCGACCCTCTGTCTGGTGCCAAGTCCCCTGCTCTCCCGGGGATGCCCTGAAGAGCTAGGAACGCAGCAGCCAGCTCTGATTTTAGGTTTCCCTATTCCCAAGGCAGCGTCTCTCCAGCCCAAGCAGGGACACAGGGGCTTCCCAGGCTGGAGTACGTCCTAGACCTCTGCTCTGTGACCAGGAATCTTCTGCCTTTCCATTAGATGGAAAACCTACTCTTGGATTCACTTCCCTTTCTGCTGTTCTATTTTCCTGGGGCTATAGCCACATCCACTATGGTCCCAGCTCACCCTCTGGCCAGTGCAGCCTCCCTTTGCCCCCCCATTCTCTCCTGCCCCAAATGCTCAGATAAAATCATTCTGTGGGGAAAGAGGCCCTGGGAACAGGAAGAACAGGGGGCCCCTGCAGCCAGCTGCATTTTCCATCCCAGTGGGTCTCTGTGGTGGTCTGCACAGGTTCTGGAAGACCAGGCTGAGTGGGACCCCGCATACTCGCTGTCCTCTCAGGCTCCCCAGCCCTGGGTCACCTGCCATCTGTAGTCCAGATCAGGTCAGGGGCTGGGAAACTGTGACCTGTGGCAAATTGACGTTCCCCCTGTTTCTGTGAGTACATTTTTATTGGCACACAGCTATGATCCCTGCTTACCTACTGTCTGCCCCTCATGAAAGTTGAGCAGTCACTACAGAGACTGCTTCAGGCCTTCAGTGCCTGAAACGTGCTGTCTGCCTATTTCAGACACGTGTACTGGCCTCTGGTCTTCCCACTGCCTGCCTCCTGTGACCTTTCTTCTCCAACTCTCTTACATCTGACAATGTCATTCATGCTTTGTCCCTTTTTGCTCTTTGGGGGGCTAGAAGCTCCTGCTGTGAGGCCAGCTCCCCTTTGCCTTCTCAGAGGAGCTGTCTGGCCCAGTACTGGCAGACCTCACTGGCCTGGGCAGGTCCCCTCACCTGACTGCTACACCCTGGGCATGGCAGGGGCTGGCTCTTAGACAGAGCGTCCAGAGTGGGCCTAAGAGTTCTGCCCAGCTAACCCACAGAGCCTGTTTCTGCATCCTGGAGAACCTGCTTAAATCAGAACCCAAGCAGGACGGTGTCTACCCAACTAAAGGGGCCCAGATTGCTTCTAAGTACCACCCCCCACCAAGTGCACAGCCCTCACCAAGACCAGTACCAGGTCCTCAGTGGCCCAGTCAGCCAATTCAGGGAGTTGGGGCCCATTCTCTACAGAATTCAGAGACAAGTGTAACATTGACTCCTTGGCCTGAGCTGGGTGATTAGCCATGGGGGGGTCTGAGGACAAAAGGGGAAGATAAGGTCCAAGATTCACTGTGGAGGCAGGAGGGGATCCAGAGCACTCTACAATGTTCCTTTTGTCATTCTGGTAACAGGTTCTCAGAGGCTCTTTAATGAGGAGTGAGCGTTTATGCCAGACCCCTGCAGATTTCCATCTGATGCATGCCTGTGGCTATTCCCCACATCCCCATCATCTGCAGGGTCCTGGGCGGTGGGCTCTGTGGGCCCATCTGCTCGAGTCCATCTGAGATAGGGGACTGATCTGGAGGTGGCCGAAAGGGACTCCTTTGCCCTCTTGGGGAGGAGGACACAGCCCTTTGGCAGGGAGAGATAAAAGTCACTGGAACCAGAGGGGAGATAGTGCTGTTGTTGCTGGATTTAGCAAGCAAAAATACAGAACACCCAGTGATGTTTGAATTTCAGATGAACAACAAATAATACTTTCATATAAGCACATCCCAAATATCTCATATTTATCAGAAAAAAGAACTGGATGCCTTATATTTTATGTAGAAATTGAGCAAGAGAGACTGAGTTCTGACCTCTTCCCTTGAGGCTGACCTTTGGGTGAGCTTTTGTGGGAAGGACAGCCCCCCACCTCCTGAACACCCCCACCTCAATCACCATGGCCATAGGGGACCTCTCTTCTCTTGGCCTTTCATTCACAAGCACTTTTCTTTCCCAGGCTCTTTTTTGAAGTAGCAGCTCTTGAAATCTTGAGGACTGTGGGGTGGGGGATGGCCCAGCCCCTTGCTTCCCTGGCCCAGAGTCCCCATTGGCACAGAAAGGGGCTCCTTCTCTTGAGTTTTCTTCCTGTAAATAGGGAAAGACTGTGTGGGCTGGCTCTGGAGTCCCTCCTTGCTACATTTGCGTACACAGCTCAATCCTGCAGGAGACTTGAGGGTCCTGTTTGTGGAAACTCCAAAGGGTACATTCAGGGTGGCTCCTGGCACCCCAGGTTAGACCTCCAAGTCCCACACTTCTAACCCAGATGCAGGAGCCAACAAGGTGGGGGGCCAGGGTGTGACCTATAGAGGCCACCAGGGGTGACAAAAGGCAGGAGGTATCCCTGGAAGAGCGTATCGGAGGGGCTGGTCCATCTATCTGCTGGAAGCCCCCTTGACAGCCGACCTCTCCACAGGGGTCTGGCTCCTCCTTCTGGAAGACTAGCCTTGGCTACCTGGAGGTGACAGGGACTATGGAGGTGAATCCGGAAGTCTCAGGCCAAAAAATCCAACATTTTCCTGGAAGGGGCTAGGAGACAGAGTCCCCTGCCTGGACAGGCCCATGGCCTGGCCCCCTGGGGCTTGTCTGCAGACTCTGTCCACTCCAGCCCCAGGGCCTGGGCACTGAGGACGGCCACTGGGGGGCAGTGTGAGCCAGGAGACCTGGCGGGGACCCGCCCAGGATCCACCCAGGGAGCCGTGGAGGCTCCTGCCCAGGATCCTCCCGGATCTGCCCAGACCTTCCCAGGCTGCACAGCCTGGCAAAAGGGCCAGGGCAGGCTTCAGCTCTTCTACCCAAGGAGGTGTGGGAGTCACAGCTCTGCTTGGGTACTGGGTTTTATTCTAATGTCCATAATCACATTCCCTGCCACCCCTCACATGCATACATGTAAGCACACACACACACACCCATATTCTCACACTCATGTTTCAAACACACACATGTGAAAACTTGTACACACACATGCACAGAGACAATGATACCCAGGAAAAGAGATATGCACTCACACATGCTCACAAGGCACATACACATGTCACATGGAGAGATGGGTTCGTGCACCTGCCATTGCACCCAATCTGCACACACACAGGCCCAAGTGGGTCACAGAGGCACCAGATACACAAACTGTGAATTTTCCATTTGTTTCTCCCCATCCTGGCAACCCAGCAGGGTCTGGGAGCAGAGCCTACTGCTTGGTGGTGACCAACTTCCTGCCAGCGCCCTATCACTTCTCCAGCCAGGGTTGCTCTCTGGGTCTCTGGGCATCCCACTAGCCTTCATAGCGCACATCCCTGCTCAAAGCCCACCCTCCAGGGGACTCTCTGCTCTCCGAGGCCTTGGTCCTAGTGAGTATCACACTGGACTTCTGTGTTCTGGTCTGCATGTTGATTCTCTTACTAGCCTGGGGTCCCACAAAGGCCCCCATTCCTTCTCCCTGAGCCATCCTCCCCCAACTGCCATCTTCTCTTCAGGGTATGAATATCAAAACTGTGTCCTATGATAGGGAGGGACTTCCTCAGGGTCACGTAGCAAAGCGGGACCCATCTCTGTTCCACAGCGGGGCTGCCCCCTCTCAGGGACCTTGGAGAACCCACTTCTGTGGGATGGGGGGTCAGGTCCCTTTCTCCCACATTGTAGACCACCCCATTTTCATCTTGGTTTTTGATTATGAAAACAAACGCAACACCCCCCTGCTCCCACCTTTTCCTCTCTGCAAACAAGCATTTCCTCACACCTAAGGGCTGTGTTCCTGCACTACGTTGGCTCACCCAGGAAGGACACCTCCTCTGCCTCCCCGAACTCAGAGCCCTTGGCTGACACTTTTCTTGTTGGCTTTTCTGCTCATGAGTTTGGGGAGGGTCATGCGAGCTCCCCTCACCCAAAGAGGGGAACATGGGAGGCCCCAGCAGAGGGTATCTCAGGGCTGGCATGGTCACCACTTGCTCTTGTGTTCATTTGAACAGCTTCCATCCAGGGACTTTTCTTTATGAGAGAATTCTATGAGCATGTCCAGTTCTCCGTGTGGCCAGACGAGCTTATCTCCATCTCACATCCTGCTGTAAGCATCTTTGTTTAGCTCTGAGCACAGAAAATCAGGGACAGGTTCTATACACAGAGTGTGCCTTAGTGGGTCTATGTAGGGGAGGGTAGGAATTGGGCTTGCATTCTGACCCTCCACTGTGTGGCCACCTCTTCTTCTGTAAAACAGGGATACCTCTCTGGGTTGCTGTGAAGGCCAGAATTTATACAAAGCACAAGCATAGACATGGTGAATGGTGCACCCTGGGAAGGGGGAAGCAAGGCCCCGTGGGATACAGTTACCATCAAATAGGACTCCTCTTCGCCACTGTCCCCAAGGCCCTGAATGATTAAGGAGGTAACCCAAACTGATGTTTTCTTTCAAGTTGCCACTCTCCTGAGACGCCGCTGATGTGATGTTTTCAATTTCCCCAGCCTCTACCTGGCAGGAGCCTCCCCAGGGCCCCGATCCTTTGCTATAAATCTTATTCACTGAGATTCAATCCCAGTCTGGGTGGGCTCAGAGCTAAGGGATGACCTGTGGCTTGGCATGAGGAGGTGGCTGGTGCAGGCAGGTGGCCTAGGGCCTTCCCCGGGAAAATGCCCACCAGAATCCTGAGCAAACACCCCCGCCTCAAGCTACACAGAGCAGGAGCTGGAAGGGCCCAGGAAGGAGCATCTGGGTGTTGGTATGAACAGGAGGTGGTCTGTGGGGGTCTGGGGCTTTCGGTCCCTAGGGATGACAGGTTTTCAGGATGCTGCTGTGGACCCGGCTCATTTTGCCACAGTGCAGGAGGCACTGTAGTTCTCTTGGATTTTGCAAGCTATGCTCTCCAGCTGCCAACATTCTTTCACAGCGAGGCACAGTGTTAAACAGACACCAGCTACCGGGCTGAGAACGCCACTTACACAGGGCTCAGAACAGGCCAGGAGCCAAGAGAAAACACACCCATTCAAGCATCCACATGGATCACTGGCTCAGGGACAGACTTAAGCTACCATTAGATAGCGCTCTAGGGCCTGTGTGAGCAGGGTGTGTGTGTGTACACATACATGTGAGTGTGCCGGTCTGTGTGTGTGAGCATGTGTGTATGCTCACATCTGTGTGTGCACAGGTGTGAGTGCACGCCTGTGGGAGGGCAGGTGTGTGAGAGCATGTGTATGTGTGAGCCTGCAGGCGTGTGTGCATGTTGGCAGGAATTCTGTACTGACTGGAATCCGCAAGGGGAAAGGGGCCGGACGGTCCCCGCAAAGCATTGTTTTGAAAGGCTCTTTTCCTTCTCTTCTCACACACCATACCTCTCTGCCGACCTGTGATTTCCCCTCCAGCAGCCCTAGTGGCCGTGTTTACCAGCCTGTGCGGAGGAGGCCTGGTGATCTGGTCTCAAGGCGATGTTTTCCACATTGCTGAGAGGTTTGGTGGGCTAATGCATTCAGTTCTCTATAGTCTTTCCTCTGGTCCCAAAACTTCTAGCCAAGGCAACTGACATTCAGTCAAAAATAATAAATTAGGCTCGGCGCCTGTGGCTTAGCGGGCTAAAGCGCCAGCCATGTACACCTGAGCTGGCAGGTTCGAATCCAGCCCGGGTCCGCCAAACAACAATGACAGCTGCAACCAAAAAATAAATAAATAAATAAATAAATAAATAAATTAGTCTCATATTTATATAGAATCTTCCACCCTGGAGACAATTACTTTCCTTGGAAGCTTGCGGTCGACTAGCTGGTTCATGTTCTGTGGGGGAGACACAAGGAGGGCCACCTTCCCAGGCCAGGCCACCATTACACTGGGTAACATGGAACTTGCTGTCCACCCTCGTTAGGCTTCTGTGTCACCTAGAAGGATGGACCAGGGTCAAGTGTCCTTTGGGCCTCTGAAATTCCATAAGTCAGAAATGCCATCCCAAGTGGGGGTCTGGGTATCCTAGAAAAGGATGTTGCTGTTTAAAGGTCTTGGCATCCAAGGCAGGTTCTAAATGTGTAGAACCTCAGGAAGGAAGAGATAAGAGAAGGTGTGGAGTTTATGCCTGGGACCAGTGGGCTGTGTGGGATTTGGACTGGAGAAGTTTTGTCTGTTTCCTATTTGACACATGTAAACATTTATTCAAACTCTAGCTTACTTCATGAAGAAATATCTCGGCTGATAGGCAAGAGATAGCAAACATGAGTGAAATACAAACATAAAAATTCTCCCAAATCAGGGAAAATATACATGAGAATAGGAATTGAATAACAATATGGAATGTAAATATGTAGACTGGTAAGTCCCATACGGTGCATTTGTTTGGAATTTTGAATTGGTTTCTGAGACTCCTAGCAGTCAAAGTGAAAAGGGAAATTAGATTAGTCCAATTGTCTTCACTATTACTTAGAATAGGATTTCCCAATTGTCTTTCCATCAAGGTACACAGAGGATGTGTGAGACCCCTGAGAAAGTGCATGAAGCCGCTCTCCTCCTCCTGGAGATAATTGTCTCAAGAACTGTCGGCATACTTGTGTTAGGAAAAAGACTATAAAATGGAATGGTCATTCAGTGATGTAAAAAATACAAAGCTTTTTCCTGCCTTGCCTCTGAAAGATGCTTTTCCCACGAGGCTCCATCTAGGTGGCCCTGAGACGAAAAAAGTATAATGCCCCCAACAGCATCTGGACAGCAAATGTGATGACGAGTTTCATAAAACTGCTTCTAGTAAACTGTCCCAGTTAGAAACTGAGGGGACTGGTCCAAACCACAGAGCCTGTAAGGGGACAGCAAGTTTCAGGCAGCCATCCCTGTAAACTTAGCTGGGTGCTGCAACCCTATGGTGTCCAGGGAGGACCGCCAGGTAGGTACCAGGCAGAGACGCCTCCTCTGACCTGCTTCCCCTGGGCTTTTCTTCCCTAGAAGCCCCTTCCTCCTTCCCCACAACAGGCAATGTGGCAATGGGTGTTTCTGAGTGCTGCTTTCTCAAGCAACTTCTAGAGGCTGGTATTCCAATGTCTGTGTGGTTCTTTTTTTGTTCTCATCTGTTATTTCTTCCTCAGGCATGCAGAACAATGTCCAGGGCTGCTGGTGTGTAGATGTCAAGGGTGAGGAATCCTACCCATTCTTTCCCATCCCTCCCCAATACATACCTGCACAGATCATGGGGGGCACAGGAGTCTGTCTTGCAGCAACATTGGGACATGTGCCCAGGCAGCTTTTACTGTGTCTGGGCGCACACGTGTGGGGCCATGTCATCTGATATGAAGTGCACATCCTTCTGTGTGTGCACACACGTCTCCTCCTGAAGGTGTCTCTCGCTGTGTGTCCCACATCCCTGGGTCTGCCTGTCCATGAGTTTGTCTGTAAGTAGCCTCCTAAGCCTTGCTCAGCACTTGCTCTCCCATATTCTCTTCTTCGACAGCAGAGATTTCTAGAAAGTTATTCCCTAAGCTGAGATGAAACTGGCCTCCCTGTGGCTCTGGCCTGTGGGCTCAGATTTTGTGTGCCAGGCCAAGGCCACCACATGCACTGTGTACTTTGTGGCCTGCAGCTCGTCCCTAGAGCAAGAGACTGGGTTGGGCTGGCATCCAGCTGGGAAGTCCTCTGCTCACAGGGTGCCTGGCAGCCAGATGGAAGGACACCGTGATGTAAAGGGGCTGTGCACACTCAGCATGCGGTAGGGGGTGTAGGGTGGCTTGCTGTCCAGCCGTTCCTCCCATGTCCCTCAGTTCCTTCCAGATAGGCCTGGCTCAGCCCATGTTCCTGGATCCATCAGTGTTTCCTGGGGCAGGCTGGGCCTGGACGGATAGCCCTGAAGCTCCAGGCACCCACCTGCCCCCTGATTGCTGAGACATAAATCTGATGTGTCACACCCCTCTCAACCTTCCCAGAGGGTCCTCCCATGATCTTCACATTGAAGTCCACCTACCCTGACTTAGTGCAAACCTCTCCTGGTAGACCTCCAGCTGCAGGCCAGGCAGCACTTTGCTCAGTCACAACTGCCCTTGTTCCCGAAGTCCCTCACCTCTGCCCTGGACCCTCCCTCCTTCCCTCATGACCAGCCCCAGCATCACTCCCCTGGGCAGCCCCCTCTGCCTAGAGCTCGCAGCCCTGTAGCAATGCCATGTCTCTGTGAACGTGCTGCTCACAGAGATCAGTTATCACTGAAATGACGTCTTCACACTAAGCTGAGAAGATGAGGCCCAGCCCCAGTGCCCTGCAGGCAGGAGGCGCTCACGAAGTGGGGAACTGGTGGCCAGATCAGCCCTGGGTGAGGAGCATCAGCCAGGTGCCCTGGAAATAAGGGGCAGGTGGGAGTGCTGGTGATGGCGAAGGATGCAGGGGCCAGGACAGAGGCAGAGACATCCACATGTCACGACCTACCTGGCCTGGCACACAGAGCAGACACAGGAGGCCCCTTGAGCTGCCTACACGCCTCTGCTCCTTGGAAGGCCAGTTCCAGGAAACAATCTTCCGGGCATGACTGGAGCCGGTCTCAGCCTGCAGATGCTGAGATGCTGTTTCCTGGAAAACTGGGCCCCACGGCCCCCAGGAGGCCCTTCGCCGGGAAAGCTCACACTCTGGGCAGCGTCCAAGAGCCAGCAGGGGCCGTCAAAGTCTGCAGACTTCCTGGCCTGGATACAGCTGGTGTGGGTGGGGGCCAGAGGAGCACATTGTCAGAGGGGCAGGATGTCACCACCAGGCCCGCAGCAGCACATCCAAGCAGGGGGCAACAACTAGCACAGGGGATCTGGACATTCCTCCCTCTTCATGTAGAAAGTGACATAGTCCACTTGAGCACAGTTGTGCCTAAGGAGCCTTTCACAAGAACAGTCCTACTCCCAAGACCCTCAGGGATCACCGTCTTCATTTAAACCTTGCAGCTCCTTACAGTAGTGTGTGATGCAGAAGTGAAGCCCACAGAGGTAGGAGCACACAGCTTGGGCAGCCAAGCTGGGGCCATGGTGGAGACCCCCTGGCTCTGTGGCTTCCCATGTCCTCCCTGCTGGGTTCCTGCTGGACACAGGCTGTGGCAGCCCAGGGGAAACACAGCCACCTCCACCCTGTGCACTCTCTTGGGAGAGCACCTGGTGGCAGGTGTGATCCAGAGGATGGAGCAGGTTGGGGTCCTGCAGGGGTTAGGGGAGAGCACACAGGGTAGGAGTCACATTAGGAGAGGCCTAGAGGCCCCTGAAAACACCCTTTGTCTGGGGTGGGTGGAGAGGGTGTGAGGGTGACTATGATGTCAGAGGGGAGGCAGTGAGCAGATTGAGGGGGCCTTGGCTGCCTTCCTGTGAGCTGGCCTTTATCTTGCAGGCAGCTGGGAGGTACAGTGGGGATTAACAGGCCTGGATCGGCCCTGTTCATGTTCACTTCTCCAAACACCCAGGGCCCCCCTTGGCTATGGCCTAATTGGTTTATGTCTGACTGTAGCAAAGAACAAATTGATTTCTCTCCAGCTGTTTCTGCAATGTCCATCCTCACTCAGCCACAGGCAGCCTGTGTGCCCTCCTGGATCACTGGGAAGGAAGTGAGGAAGGGTCGATGCACATGGGGAAGGAACCCCCACTCCACTTCCCTTATCCCTTCTCTGGCCCTGAGGTTCCAGGTCCAGAACACACACACACACACAGTATCTGACCTAGGCAGAGGTACCTGCAGGAACAAAGCCTCACGTTTGGATGGTAGGTGCACTCAAGGTTGCACTTCCTCTTGTAGCTGCCAAATCACACTTTCTACCCTGCCCATCCCCTCGTTCCTGGGCTAAATGACCCCTGACTCCTTTTGCCTTTGGAATAAAACCCTGAAGCCTTTTTCCTATTATACACAGCACTTGAACTCAGCTTAAGCCATGTGGGATCTTTACAGACTTGCCACACATCTTCCTGCCACTGGGCCTTTGCATGTGCCTTTCCCCACCCAAGAGTGCTGCACACCCCCTTCCTCACCCCATTCCCTGTGCTCCAGGGCACAGCTGGCAGCCTGTGTTCTGAGAAGCTCCTCTCAATGAGGGATCTTTGCTCTTCTGCACGCACAGCCCTGGGCTTGCCCTGATAGGATACTTCGTACCATGTGGAGTTGTTTCCTGGGTTGGTCCAGCTGCCCACTCACCACACACAGGACCTTGATGTCTTGTAGCCACTATTCCTTGAGTGTGAGCAGCCACTGTGTCAGAGAAACTACAGGGGCTCACTGTTTGATAAGGAAACAAGCCAGTAGGTGGGTTAATGGGCACGTCCCCCAGGTAAACCCTAGAGCCCACATGTCCAAGCACAGCGCTGGGCTGTAGGCAGAGAAGCAGCAACCCAAGAATGAAAAGGAATCCTAATCCTTGCAGACAACTTTTGAAGAAAACATTGTAGGAGATTCATTCCCCAGCCCTAGCAACACCTCTGGGGAGCCCTCTCTGCCCTCCCCTGTGCGCCCTCTCATTCCAGCACTTACAAAGTTCTCCCGACCACCTAGCAGGACTTTCTCAAGTCAGGATCTTTGTGGTGAAGCTAGGCTTGGCCTCCTCTCTTCTTTTTCGTTTGCTTTCTGCTTTATCCATTCTCCCCTATTCCTCTACAACAAAGGGGAGCCCTAGAACTCACCCAGCCAGTAAGAATCCTCCCCACTCCTGCCCTCTGGAGAGCTCTCTCTTGAGCCCTCTCTCCCAAATCTGCGTCATAAAAAAAGGCTTGAAACCCAGATGGCAAGTTGAGAACTCTCCTTGGGAGAGAAGAGGAGAGACCAGCTGAGCCAGCCAGGTCAACATTTTCTCTCTGCTGTAGGGGATGAGGCCATTCACATGTTAATAAATCATATTCCCATCAGGGATCCATGAAACCTTTTTACAAACTGCATTTTAACCCTACACAATTGCTCAGTGAAGAATTCTATAAATAAGGAACCTGAGGTGTGTGTGCATAGGCAAGAGAGTAGGGGGTGGCGAGTGACTCTGAGAAGCCTGCAGCCTCAAGGAGCACTGTCACCAGAATGTCCCCATAGCCTGCCATTTTAAAGTCTTTTATTAATTCTGCTCCTGGGACCATTGGTACATGCTAATGTCCCTCAGAGTCCCACCTGCAACCAAGAACTGCTGACTGGGTGGGGGCAAACATTTAGAAATCCAAGGAGGAAGTTTCTAGGGTTTGGGGATAGTCCTTTTAGGCAGATTACATACAATTCCCTACAAGCACTACATAGACAGTTTTGTTCCTAATGTTGACTAGTTGAACTGTTTAGAAAAGTTAAACCTAAGCATAGATGTAGAAGTTATTCTGGCTCTCACTTACTCTCCGGGGATGTCAGGCAGACAAAGCCCTGGGAGGTGGGGGTGAGGGCAGCTTGGGAGGGCCAGGAACAACCAGGACACAGACCACAGGTGCCAGGTGCTGGGCATGGGGGACAGGGTCCTCTCCCAGGAGCTGGATCCACCTTTTAGGGATTTTTTTCCTTTTTCCCCTTTTCCTTTGGGGTTTGTGGGTTTGTTAAAAAGAGGATGCCAAATGTTTTTGTTTTTTTTCCTTAAAACTTTAGGAAAGTTCTACAATAGCTGTAGTAAATCGTTCTTATGCAACTGAAAAGCTGAAAGATTTGGAAAAAAATCTATGTGCTAGGGTGAAAGTCTCCAAATAAAGAACAGCCTCCTCACCCCCCCCCCAAATGTTCTTGTTTACAGCCTTACATCTCACAGCACCCCCAGGGGGCTTTGGGGACATTCTGGCCTTTGGCAGTTGAGATCTTGAGGCCTCTGACTCACACCTTTGTGGAACTTCCTGGTCTGGGGACAGTGGGGAAGCGGGAAGAGCCTGGAAGAAACCTTGTCACCCTGGGCTTAGCTAGTCTTTGTGAACTGCTCTCACCTGCTCCCAGGACCCTGGACTCTGTGGCCAAGGTCATAGGGGGTCACTGTCTTTATGCAAGCCTCAGGAGAGGCATAGGCTGGGTGGGGGGAGAGGTTCTAGGCCAAAGAGCATCTTAGCCAGGTCCGGCGGCTCCAACAAGTTACCATAGACAGGGCAGCTTGTAAACAATGGAGATTTATTTCTCCAAGTCCTGGAGGCTGGAAGGGTGAGTTCTGAGGATGCCTATCATCTCATTGTGTCCTCATGTGACAGAAAGGGGGTGAGAGACCTCTCTGGGACCCCTTTCATAAGGGCACTAATCCCCTCCAATTCGTCCTAAAACCATTACCTTAAGGGTTGGGAATGCAACATATGGATTTTGGGAGAACGCAAACTTTCAGTCAGTAATAGACAGTGAGCCACACTGAGCATGGGATGGGAGTCTCTGGGACGGGGAGGAGGCAGCTGTGGATGCAACAGGAGTTGGGAACTCTGTCCTATGAGCCCAAGAAAGCAGAGAATCCACCCATCATGAGAGAGAGGCTGTGACCAGGGAGCCTGGAAGCAATGCCCCATACTTCATACTGGAGGGATTGCACCAAGAGCACAATGACCCCCCGGGAAGGAAGAGGCCACTGCATTTGGGCAGAAGCACCATTCCCTGGTGACCCAAGGCAAGGCTCTCCCTTGGAATAGGAGGAAGTGGCCCACAGTGCTGTCGTCCAAACATAGGCGAGGCCCTCTTCCTAGAGACTAGACATGGAAACTCTGCACATTTCTAGAAAAATGCAGATGACAGCCAGTGAGAGCCATGTAGTTCAGCTGTCCTCTATCATAAGAGGCCTGATCAGATCCAGACACTTACCAGGAAAAAACACATTTTCTCATTGGATCTTATTCCTAGATTTTGTAAAATAAACATTTGTCAACTCTGAGAGCATGTATACCAATTAATTACCGCTTGGACGGGCTCAAGGGCCGTGTGCCGTCTGAAGCCTGCTCGTGGTCAATTTTTCCTTTCTGTGCACTTCCTGGCCTTGGCGAGGCAGCACATGGTGCTTCAAATGGGGCGGGGGGTGGCTTGCAGGAATCTGAGACTTAGCAGAAGGCCTCTCTAAGGCAGTTGTTCTGGTCTCCTGGTGGCTCTTCTAATCACACTAGTCTGGATGGGGTGGGCAGGTGAGGTGTGAGAAAGCAACAATGTCACCTCCCCAATAATACCTACCCTGATTGCCTGATTTAAACTGCACCCCTTCAACGCCGTAATCTTAATGCACCCCTCTACCTGCTCTGTTGTTTTCCACAGCACTTATTATCATCCCCCAAACTATATATAATTTATTGATTTCTTTCATATTTTGTTTTCCAGTTCAGACCATCCACTCCTCCAGTGTCCACCCCAAAGGTAAGGATGTCGGATTTTATCCTCCAATGTGTCCCAAATGCATTGATGTCTGCCTGACATAAGGTCATCATTGGCATTTAAGAAATAGTTCCCATTCAGTGAATATTTGATAAACTTTTACCTCTGGCCGGGAAGGAGTAACAAGAACTAGATTTACCCTCCCTCCTGAAACATCTAGAAATCTGGACAAAATATATGAAATCAACAATTTTCAGACATAAGACGTCAGACAGTTCAAGACACTAATTCCTGAGACAAACAATGCGAACCCTGTGATTGCGCCAGCTTACCGTCTGGGGAGTGATTCCAGGCCATGGTGCAGGGAGGGGAGCTCAACTTTCTGAGTTGAGAAGACAGAACTGGTAGCTTTAGGAAGCCAATGCATCTGGCATCCACATGGCAGAATAATGGAGAACAGAGAGAAACACAGAAAGGGAGCCTCAGAGATGCGTGGAGAGTCCGCCCCATGCATTCAGCCGAGGGCTGATCAAACACCTGTGAGAACAAACTACGTGAGCAGGAAAGAACTAGCAGGTAGGGTCAGTGATGACGGTGCCTATGCTTGCACAGGGCTGGGAGTGGTGCTTGTGCCCTCCAGCCAGACTAGATCATCTCACTGGAGCACTGGGAAGAGTGCTCAGAAGAGGACTGGCCTCACAGTGGAATAAAATCAACCCTAGACTTGGTGACATTCTGGTCCTACCTAACAGAGCTTAAAATCAAACCTTCAGAGATCAAACTGCTGGCAAGTAACTTAACTATTTCTGAGAGCAAAGCTCAGTCATATTTATAGGAATATAAACATCCAGCACCTGACAAGGTAAAATGTACCATGTCTGAGATGCAATAAAAAATTATCTAGTCATGCAAAGAAACTGGAAAACATGACCTATAATAATAAGAAAACTCAGTCAAAATGGATTTAGAAATACCAGAGATGATGGAATTAGAGGGAAGGACATAAAAACAGACATTATAACTCTATTTTCAATGTTCAGGAAGCTAAAGGAAAGATTTAGCATGTCAAGTAGGATCATGTGATCAAAGGAGAGACAAGTGAAACTTAAAGAGATGAAAACACAACGTCTCAGATTAAAAATACCCTGAATGTGAGTAACAGAAGATTAAACACTGTAGAAGAAAAGATTAGTTAGCTTGAAGACACAATAATAGAAACCATCTAGAATGAAATGAGTACGTGAAGAAAAACAAAATTGGAAAAAAAACTGAGCCTTAGGGCGCTGTGGATAACTTTCAGAGGCCAAAGTATATGTAAACCTGGAGCAGAGGAGGAGAAAACAGAAAAAAAATTTTTTTTTTTTAAAAAGAGAAGCAAAAAATTTTATAAATTTGATGGAAACTATAAACACTGAGATCTAAGAAGGTAAATGAACTCCAAGTACTCAAAACATGAAGAAGAGCACACCAAGGGATTTCCTAACTTAATTGCTTAAAACCAGCAGTAAAGGGAAAATCTTAGATGCAGCCAGAGAAAAAGCATACATTCTGTACAGAGGAACAATGGGAAAGATGAGAGCAGGTTCCTGGTTAAAAATAGTGCACGTGAGAAAATAACAGGGTAACACCTCTGAGTATTGAAACAAAAACCTGATCAACTCTGTTCTAAACCCAGCAAAAATGAAGATAAAGACTTATTTAAATGTGTAAAAGCTTTAAGAATTTGTGATCAGCTGGGCTGCACTATGAAATTAAGAACACAAGCAATCATGTGGAGATATATATATATAACTTTAAAATATTTCTTTAAAAGATAATTTTGTACCATTTGGTGCTAGAAGACAAATTCTGGGCCCAGCACCGTGGATCAGGGTGCTGACAGACCTTGTGTTGAACTTCTGGATGAGGTGAATTATCAGGCCAAACCGAATCCTGAGGATGGCAGTGTTTCAGGATTGAGGCCATGGCATTTTGTTGTTTGGAATGTCACAAGCCCTTTCTGGAGCATGTCTATAGGCTCCATTAGCAGACAATTTGATGGTAAAGCGATGACTTTAACAGGGTGCATGAAGACCAGCTCTCCGTGCACTGCTTGAAAGAAACAACAGCCTGGTAGTCCCAAAAGTGTTCTGCCACCTCTTGCCACAGCTGCACGGTCAACCAATAGCACACATACTTCTTACAGACTGTCCTGTCTGGAGGACTGTCTTGCAAAACATACCTCAGTTGTGAAGCAGACATCATCTGGCACCTACATACAGCCGTCTTATCGCTCTCTGTTGATGTGGTTTGGAGCCGTTTTGTACAGCATGGACTGTGTCAAAATGATGCCTGTGAGTTTACAATTTATATCCCTGATAACCTCAAGGATATGGTGCTGACTGTCCATGCTTGGTATTTGATATTCCCATCTTTCACTCCCTTTTCGAGTCCATCTCTGCTGAACTGAATGTGAGAGAGATCTGCAAAATGGAGGTGGAACCATAAAAACATTTGTATTAATGTGTACAAAGATAGTTTTCCATAAAGTTGTTACAGCAATGCACTAAGTCCAGAGGCTACAGCAGTGTGTGTGTGTGTGTGTGATGTTTATGTTGAGCTTTTAAAAAATAAAGTGGTGGATGGTGTTAAGATGTGTGCTGCTTGTTTATTTGATCTACCTAAAATAGCAGACACATAGGCAATTAGCTTTTCTCTATGGTATCCATCTGCACATCATAAAACCAGAGGGAAGGTGCCGAGTCTGAAAAAGAAATTGGACTGTGATGTGTAAAGCCTGATTCAGGATAGCCTTTCAGTAAAAAATAAAAAACAGTGGTGCCTAGAAGATGCTACATCTGTGGGTGCTGGTTGGTAGCTAACACAGCACACCACTGAGTAACAGAATCAAAGCAACTATTTAGACACCCCACAACAGAGATGGAGTTCAAGGTTATTATTCTGAGTGAGGAGAGGTAATCAGAGACGGGCAGGCAGTTGATGAACATGAAAGAAACTTGCCAGCAGAACCACGTTGTGGCACAGCAGAGGCTGTGCATGCAGTGGTGACATCTCTGTCTCCAGCTTGCCTGGAAGATAATAGTGAGTTTACAGGAGATTCAGGCCATTCTGTGCCCTTCCCAGGACAAAGTAAACTTTAGAATCATTTTGTTCAGGTCAACTTGTCCACAAAGGAAAGAATCTTCTCTCTCAAGAATCCCAAGACCCTCTGGCTTGACAGCAGAGCTGTGAGGAGGTAAGGGTAGTGTGAGAGTCCATAGTCTCAGCCTGCCATTGACCTTGGGTAAGTTACTGTTGGGGGCATAAGATAATCCTGCTGACATAAGAACCTTTTGTGCCAACACAGAGGAGATAGAATGCAAGTGAATCTTAAGTATTATGAGATTCACATGCATGTGAAGTAGCAGGAAAGTGACCACAAAGTCTGGACAGAATTTCAACAGATGGATACAGTAATATGGAAGATAGATGCAATGACTCTCTTATCTCTTTTAGAGGCTAGAGGATCTACCTGTATATCTGTGAAAGACTTCTGAAGACATCTCAGGGATTGTGTTTACAGTCTCAAGGGTCAGGAGGCCTGATACCTTACACAGTAAAATGAAAAAGATTGCATCTCTGGTTGGACCTATTATTTTTTTTCAGAGAGATGTGCTAAAGAGGAGAAGGAGAAGAAGCTTCCTCTTTTCTCTTTATCACCAAAAAAGAGCTCAATCACTACCCTTATGTTGACTTAACTCCCTCAGCCACAAAGTGGGCTTGATCACCTCCTCATGGAGTTGTGGCTGCTGAAGGGTTAACTGCAGTCAGTTAACTTCAGTCTGCAGAAAGCAAATCCTTTGCTATCCCACCTCATTTTCCTCCTCCACATAGATGTCTGCGGGTGGAGAGTTGGGAGGCTGCTCAGCTAGTATGGCCTGGTTAACAGCCCAGAATCCTCCCCTACACCCGTCACTGCCCCTCACTAATCTGGTCAGTCCCGCTGATGTCCTGGCCAGATCTGTGTCTGGTCTGTCTCACACGCAGCAGTAGAAGGACTCTGTCTTAGGTAAATCTGACATCTTCCAAATGCTTCAGAGTGCACATGGTCTCCCACCGCATGATGGAGCCAACAGTGATTGCCACTGATTGAGATTTCATACATTTACTTTTTCTCTTGGAAAACTAAACTCCCTTAGAAATCACGCAAGCTTCTACTAAGAGTGCCGCTGTTGTTAGTTAAAAAATATTTCCCTGCTTTTTTCCTTTGGAATAAGAACATCATCATTCCCAAATGTCAAGAAGTTGAAACGGTTTTTGTAATAGCTTTGATTTCACTTGGATTAAATTTCTGATGCAAGTGATACAGAGTAGAGACCAGAGAGGGAGCTCGAGTCCTCCTTGAGTGATACCCATGTTATAATAGTTTGGCTGGTGCTGACTTCTCACCTTTGCTCAGAGAGAGATGGAGCTGGCTCTTCCAGAAACACCCTCTCTCACCCTGCCTTTTAAATATCTTGATGTATAACATACAAGAGCTTTATAGAGTGCAAAAGGATCTTTCCTTTTGTACTAACTTGGTGGCAAGGAAAGTGTCCTTCACCACATGTCCCCCGTAGTGGTGGCCTTGCCAAATGGGTCAAATGTCTTTTCAGTGTCCAGGCCCTGGTATCTGAATGGAATGTCTGGGTGTTAAAGATTGGGTGGGCATATTAGTCAACTTATACTGATACAATAAAATGCTAAAGACTGGGTGGCTTAAACAACGGAAATTCATTCTCACAGTTCTGGAGACTGGGAAGTCGAAGATCAAAGTGCCAGAGAGTGGTTCAGTTCCTGGTAAGGGCTCCCTTCCTGGCTTGCAGACAGCCACTTTTTTGCTGTGTTCTCACATGGTGAGGAATTGGGTGAGCTAAGGAGAGTTCTCTCCTATCTCCTCTCATAAGGCACTAATATCACCAAGGCTCCGTCCTCATGACCTAATTACCTCCCCCAAAATGCCCCATCACCAAATACCTTCACATTGGGGGTTATAGTTTCAACATATAAATTTAGGAAGGGCACATCAGTCCACAGCAGTGGGGGAAAGGATAAGTCATTTCTCATGTAGGAGTTGCTTATCAGAAAAACCTATAGAGGAGAATCTTTCTTTCTGCCCTGTGAGGCCATCTGCCTAGAGCTCCAGGGCACCAGCAGGGCATGTATCCTGATGCCTCAATTTTTATTCCTTTTGGACCCCGAAAATAAACATTGTCATAAAGACCAAACCTTTTGAGCCACAGCTTGAATTTAGGCTCACACATGCCCACCAATCCTCCTGTAGGGCATCCATTCTCCCGCTCAGTCTGGGGTCATCCAGCACCTGAATGGGTGCCTTTAGAGATGCTATTTCAACTTGAGTGTGATAGTACATTAGTGGATCTAGACAATTATTTTAGTGATCCATTATCAAAATATTGTTCAAAGAAATAAAACATGGAAAAATCGGAGCATGTCCCTGAAGCAGTGGTTACAGTTACAATACTTAATGGCAGTAGGAGTAGTTTGGTGGACTTTTTATCTCATATGTGATAAAGGAGATAAATATGTCTTCCTAGGTGCGTGGGCTGGGTCCTCTTTCTAAGTAGGCTATGTCCTCTTTCTAAGTGGGCTGTAGAAAAGAAGTTTGAAAGCTACTGCTTTAGGGGATGCTGAGAATAAAAAGACTCATTCTCTGTTTTCAAGATGCCTCTAGGCAAGGCACAGAGATGGAATATTTGAGGTAAGAAAGTCCTCTGAGATCATCTTTGCTGAACATCTCTTTTTATAGCTGTGGAAAAAGAGGCCAAGAGCAATCCACAAAGTTGCCTCAGGCTGTCCAGTGGACTTCTGGTTTAGCCTTCTCCCTAAGGCTTCCTCTTGGGAAAATAGGAAGGAATCTCTCTAAGAGGCAAGAAAGATAATGTCACTGAAAAGGGCACAATAAGCACCTCCAAAACTTTTCACTTGGAAAATAATGAGAAAACCAGCAAAAATTGGTAGGATCAATTGGAACTGGGTGAGCTAAGGAGAGTTCTCTCCTATCTCCTCTAATTAAGAATTCTGGAAATTGACTGAAAACTTGCAACAACTCTGGAAGGATTTATTCCAGAAAAAAAATTGCTGATTTGGATAAGAAGAACAGCTCTGTAGCATTTTAACTTGCTGTATACCCAAACCACTCTCTCTAGTTCTGTGGCAGCTTTGAAGCAACAACCCACAGTCATGGTGAAGACTAGCAGTTTGGCAGCCAGCAGAGGAGAAAAATAGCTAGGCACTACTTTAAAGCCTCACTACCAGAGAATTGTTATATTTGGCCAGTCTGATGGTTCACTAAATTCACTTGCAAGTTTGTCTTCATTTGACCTGACTTTGAGTTCAACTGCTACAAAAAGCATGTTTCCTGGGGCATTTATTGAAAACACATATAGGAAAATGTTTGAGTTCTTGGCAACCTGAGGCAGTGGATAACAATTTGGGAAAACAATAGAGTAACCAAAAAGCTTAAAAGGAATAGCTGAGGAATACTGTGCCCACAGTTTTGAAAAGCTCCAACATATTCCTGGTAACCTAAAAGAACACATGTATGCTATATGCATGCTAAGAAAAGGCCTATACTCTTACCTTTCGCAGGTTTTGCAACATTATATATAGGAAGTAAAGGTTAAGGCAGAATTGTCAACTGCTTGGCTGAACATTTAAAATATTACAATGTGATCTCAGTCTTTGCTAAGAAGTGTGTATGCACGCACACGTGTGTGTGTGTGTGTGTGTGTGTGTGTGTGTGAGAGAGAGAGAGAGAGAGAGAGAGAGAGAGAGAGAGAAAGTTGAGGCACTCCAAAACTTATGGGATGCAGTTAAAGCAGTTCTTAGAGGAAAAGTTATGCCTATAAATGCTGATGTTAAAAAATCTCCAGTCATGATGGAGAAATTAAATACTTAAACGACATTCACATGTTTAAGAAATTTGCCACAACTAAACCAGCTCTCAAGGATATCCTCAGACCTATCCTCCATAATGACCGGTGTAATTCTCCATCACAAAAGTAAACTCACTTTGAAACTTTTGATTAAATTCTATCGTCCACAATGGCAAAAGAATTAAAAATGTTCACTGGTCTCTCAAAAAACTCGATACTCAAAATTCTACCAGGCCTATCAATATTTTCGATTAATGTGAATGGCTTAAATTGTCCTCTTAAGAGGCACAGGCTGGCTGACTGGATACAAAAACTCAGGTCAGATATCTGCTGCCTACAAGAGTCTCATCTTACCTTAAAAGATAAATACAGACTCAGGGTGAAAGGATAGTCATCTATATTCCAGGCAAATGGAAATCAGTAAAAATCAGGTGTTGCAATTTTGTTTGCAGATACAAAAGGGTTTAAAGCAACAAAAGTAAGGAAAGATAAGGATGGTCGCTTCATATCTGTTAAGGGCAAGCTCAATATGATGAGATTTCAATTATTAATATTTATGCATCCAACCAGAATGCACCTCAACTTATAAGAGAAAGTCTAACAGACATGAGCAACTTGATTTCCTCCAGCTCCATAGTAGTTGGACATATCAACAGCCCTTTATCAGTGTTGGATAGAACCTCCAATAAGAAGCTAAGCAAAGAAATCTTACATTTAACTTAACCATCCAACATTTGGATGGTTAACAGGCATCTATAGGACATTTCATCCTAACAAAACTGAATACACATTCTTCTCATCAGCCCATGGAACATACTCCAAAATTGATCACATCTTAGGTCACAAATCTAACCTCAGCAAATTTAAAAGAATAGAAATGATTCCTTGCATCTTCTTGGACCACAATGGAATAAAATTTGCGCTTAACAATAACAGAAATTTGCATACTCAAACAAAAAGATGGAAGCTAAATAACCTTCTGCTGAAAGACAGATGGGTCATTGATGAGATTAAGAAGGAAATCACTACATTTTTGGAACAAAATGACAATGAAGATACAAATTATCAAAACCTCTGGGATACTGCAAAGGTAGTCCCAAGAGGGAAATTTATAGCAGTGGAAGCCTTCCTCAAGAGAACAGAAAGAGAAGAAGTTAACAACTTAATGGCACATCTCAAACAACTTCAAAATGAAGAACATTCTAACCCTAAACCCAGCAGGAGAAAGGAAATAACCAAAATCAGAGCAGAATTAAATGAAATTGAAAACAAAAGAATTATACAACAGATCAATAAATCAAAAAGTTGGTTCTTTGAAAAGGTCAATAAAATAGATAAACCTTTGGCGAACCTAATCAGGAAAAAAAGA
>CAUYON010065419.1:0-34863 GCA_963573935.1 Arctocebus calabarensis
ATTCCTGGTTGTCCATATGTCTAAGAGTTTAAAGAAAAAGTGGGATGTCAATACTTCACTTTCAAAAAGATGATTCAGGGCTCGGCGCCTGTGGCTCAACGGGCTAAGGCGCCAGCCACGTACACCTGAGCTGGCAGGTTCAAATCCAGCCCAGGCAGCCAAACAACAATGATGGCTACAACCAAAAAATAGCCAAGCGTTGTGGCAGGCGCCTGTAGTCCCAGCTACTTGGGAGGCGGAGGCAGGAGACTCGCTTGAGCCCAGGAGTTGGAGGTTGCTGTGAGCTGTGATGCCACAGCACTCTACCCAGGGCGACAGCTTGAGGCACTGTCTCAAAAAATAAAATAAAATAAAATAAAATTTGAAGAGATCGCATGATTGAAATAACTAATATTATTTTTTTAACCAATTGTCGTGTTTAACCAAAAGAGTGAGATGAGTGGGAGAGCCAGCTAGCACCCAGGTAGCTGAAATTTCTAACTCGGCAGCAAACCTTCACCAGCCCAAGGAATTCCCCACTTTTTGTCCATATATTTTTTAAAAATTTGTCTCATTTAATTAACTATTAGGCAATTTGGTAATCTCTGAGTAAAAAATGACCTCAGTTCTCTGTGTGCTTGGTCATAACTGGAAGCATCATTTCTTTGGGAAAAGATCACATATATCTTTTCAGGTAAAAGAGAACTTTAAGATCTTTGAAATATATCCATACATCATTTCTCTTTTGTCTTCACTCTTTAGAATGTTGAAACTGACCATATTGGGAAGGAAAATACATATGGGGTAAATGAATTTTAAAGGAATATTTAAATATCCCTTTAAAGAATGGGCTCAACGGGCCCATTCTTTCTCAGGGATAAATACCGTCTTTCTGGTCACTCTCAAAAGCAGGAAGTCCCAAAGGTGAAAGTTTTAGGAACCTCTGAGAAAGGAGCAGTGTGTGCCAGAACAGGCTAGGTGGGTATTAACCTGTGGAAACTTACTGTCTCTCTGCCTGGAATCGTTGCCCACCCTTTCCTCACCCGGGGCCATGAGCCTACCCACGCCCCACACCTGCCCAGCCAACTCCTGTTCATTCCTCCAAACATTACTTATCCCAATACCTCTGGACCTGGGGGTCCCAGGAAGCCACCAATTCCAGCCCATCCCATGCATCCCTGCACCCCCTAAACATCTCCCAGCAGGGCACTGCTGACCATTTGAACACTGTCCATCTGTCTCTTTTCTGACATGGCGACCCCTGTGAGGACAGGCTTCATCCCCCGCCCCATCTCCTGAGTGCCTTAGTCCCCACACCAGTGCCAGAAAGGTAATAGATGTCATTTCTACTTAAATGACTTTTTGATGGGAGGGTAAACAAATATCAAAGCAGTCTATCCACGTGACAGCCAGCAAGGGGGCTAAAATCTCTGCTCCCAGTGAATTTCCTGAAAACCACAGCTCTCCCGCGTTTATCCTGTTTCAGTGGCATTCTGACTTTGTAGCTGTGATGTGTAAGCCTTCCCCTACCACCACCAGCAAAGGCTTCAATACAGAAAACAGCAGCTTGCCTTGAACTTTGATGAATGGTTATTTCCCCTCATGCTTCTGAAATTCGGTATGTCACATACCTTAACACAATCAGAGGCCCCAGCACGCTGGTTACAAGACTCCATCTGCCTGCAGATATAAAAGAGACTGAATTATCCATGCCATATTTACTGTCAACAAAACACTAAGCAAAGGTATCCTTAGCATTTCTAACTTACCTGTGCAAATATGTGCAAGTAGTACATGCCAATAAAAAATGCTTTTAAAGGGGCAGCACCTGTAAGCTCAGTGGGTAGGGTGCCGGCCACATACACCAAGGTTGGTGGGTTCGAACCCAGCCGGGCCCAGCGAAAAACTAACAGTGACAACTGCAACAACAACAACAACAAAAATAGCTGGGCATTGCGGTGGGCGCCTGTAGCCCTAGCTACTTGGGAGGCTTGAGATAAGAGAATCACTTGAGCCCAAGAGCTTGAGGTTGTTGTGAGCTGTGTCGCCCCACTCTACCCAGGGTGACAGCTTTAGACTGTATCTCAAAAAAAAAATAAATAAATAAAAGCTTTTAAAAAAGAAAAATAAAGTGTGTGGGCATTGAGAATTCTGTGATGCGAAAGAATGATGAAGCACCAAAATGAAGCCTGATAGCGGCATTTAAATCCATGTTGTTACAAAACATCCTGTTCTCTGATTTTCAAAGACACTCAGGCCAACCTAGCAGATCATTTATTTCACCAGCCAGTCTAATTACTGCCTTGTAATGGGAAGTGTGTCATCCCTGGAACAAGAAAAGAAGACTGATTAAAAGCCACAAATAACCAGACAAAATGACCTGGCTTCTCCGTGTGTTAGTCATTTTCTGACAAGCGAGTACTTCAGAGTAGGGCCCCAATTTTCACATGAAAAGGGAATTCGGTGTTTCTACAATTTTTTCCACAGATACAAGAAGTAACCAAGAAAAGGGGTGTTAACTTTTTTTAGAGTTAGCTTTTTGGTAGAACAAGAAGTGAAAATCCCAGAACTCGAAGTACAAAAATAACTGCAAATGTCATTGGAGTCTGGTCAGGACATGTTGAAGAGACGACAGAGGGAAAATGACAGCACAGGGACCGTGCGTCTGCTGGACACATGTCGGAGAGCCAGCAGAAGCACACTTCTCCATACCAGGGGCACAAGCAACGTGCACAACTGAGACCGCAGGTCTGCAGGCACAGGTGCACGGGAGAGGCAGGCGCACAGGTGAGGCAGGTTCATGGACGAGGCAGCTGCATGGGCGAAGCAGCTACACCTGTGAGGCAGGCGCACGGGCAAGGCAGGTGCGCAGGCGCATGGGCAAGACAGGCGCACGGGCAAGGCAGGTGCGCAGGCGCACGGCTGAGGCAGGCGCACCGGCAAGGCAGGTGCGCAGGCGCAAGACCAAGGCAGGTGCACAGGTACACGGGCAAGGCAGGTGCGCAGGCGCAAGAGCAAAGCAGGCGCACAGGCGCACGGGCGAGGCAGGTGCGCAGGCGCATGGGCAAGATAGGCGCATGGGTGAGGCAGGTGCGCAGGGCACGGGTGAGGCAGGCGCACTGGCAAGGCAGGCGCACGGGCAAGGCAGGTGCGCAGGCGCAGGGCTGAGGCAGGCGCGCAGGCGCAAGAGCAAGGCAGGTGCACAGGCGCACGGGCGAGGCAGGTGTGCAGGGCATGGGTGAGGCAGGCGCACTGGCAAGACAGGTGCAGGCGCGAGGCAGGCGCTCCGGCAAGGCAGGTGCAGCAGGAGCTTCCTACACCCAGAAAGTTCCAGAAGCAGAAAGGATGAATCAAATGAAGAATCACACAGACAGGTTACCTTGGCAAGCACTATTCTGCCTCTACACGAGCAAGAAAGAGAGAAATGTAAATTGTTAAGAAGTTTTTCAAAGTCTTTTTTTTTTTTGGCTGAGAAGCAAAAGCTAAATAAACTTACACATAAAACCCCTGAGTCAAATGAAAAGGCCATATATTTTGGCCTATGGCCACGCCTTTTCCCCTAAAACAATTCAAAAATAAAATATAAATTGTGTGTGTGCGTATTACACACATAGATCACATAAATAAACAAATTAGAAGACAAATTGAAAACAAGACACCGTTTAAAATAGCAATAATAAAGATTAAATGGCTAGAAATAAACTTAAGAAGTAATTAAGAATTTTAAGAAAACTTTTTTTTTTTTTGCAGTTTTTGGCCAGGGCTGGGTTTGAATCCATCACCTCCAGCATATCAGGCTGTCACCCTACTCCTTTGAGCCACAGGCGCCGCCTAAGAAGAAAACTGTATGTTAAGTTCTTCTGACGTCAGGAAGAAGAAAATTTAAACACATGGAAGGCATTTTAAGTTGTTGAACATAAAGAATCAGTGTCACAATAAGATTGTCCCTAAATTAGCATGTTCCAAATAAAATGCTAAGGGATTTGTTTTAGGAAACTGGCAGGCTGGTCCTAAATTTTGCAAGTAACCACTGTTAAGTAAGAATAGCCAGCCAATCTAAAATAGTCAACAATAAAAACAATTCCAGTTTTTTTAAATGGGGACTTTATAAAGAAAAGATATTCAAAGAATCAATAAGCACAAGACAAAGTGTTCAGCCTCATTAGTCCTCAAGAAAATACAAAATAAAACCACAGGCTGACAAAAATTGAAGATGGACAAACCAAATGATATCGAGGAATGGAGTAACTAGAAAGCTCACTCATGCATGCACGCAGGTTGGCAGGAGTGTAAAATGGTACGATCGCTTTGGAAAAAAGACTGAGAGTTTATTAAAAGCTGAAAACCTCCCTGTGATGCAATAATCCCATTCATAGGTATTTGCCCCATCCCAGTCCCCCAAATGAAAAGGAAACATAGAAGGCCACAAAAAGCATGCTGATAGCAGCAGCTTTGTTCCTAAGAGCCCAAACCCATGGTCATCTCCGGTGTTGCTGAAAGGGAGAGCAGAGAAATCAAACGTGCTACATTCACACAACTGGAAAACACTCCCGGGTACCAGGCAATCAACTAGGGATATAGGGCTAAGTCTCAAAAACATTTGTGCTTAGTGGATGCACAAAGTCTTCCACAGAAGAGTGCGCACCAACTGAACATCTAGAACAAACAAAGCTAACATGCGGCAATAAAAGATGAGGATAGCTGTAGCCTCCCCGGCAAAGGGCAAGGAGATTAACTGGCACGACGAACAGGGAGATTTTCTGGGGTGAAGGTCATGTTCTGCGTCTTGGTGAGGGTTTGGGTTATCATGTAAGATATGGCATGTACATTTGCCCAAACCCAGTGCATGCACATTCCACGGAACATAAATTTCAGCTCAAAATTTAAAGTGTTATAAACAAGTAGTAAACTCTGTGTAATGATATGCATGGTGAAGTATTTGGAGGGGTGGGTACTGATATGTCCAGTGAACTCTGAAATGCATGAGAAACTATCCTGGCTTAGAGGACAGACAGACTGATACGTGTTAAAGCGAGGTTAGTAAAATATTAATGGTAGAATCTAGGTGGTATGTAAATGAGTGCAGTAAAATTCTTTCAACATTTCTACATACTTGAAAATTTTAGAATAAAACATTGGGAAAAGTCTGAAGGAACTAAAAATAGTAATGAGGGAAGACTAATCCTGCACGGAGCACCTAAAACATAAATAAAACCTTAACATCTAACATAAGTAGAAAGAAAAATCAGTGGAACAGAGGAGAAAATTCAGAAATAGAACCCCCCAAATATGCAATCTACCATATATGAAATAAATGTTAAGTGACAGCCAATGTCACATGCAGTTTGATACAGAGCTAACAAAAGTGGCAACTCAAATCAGAAGATAAAAAACAAATAACTTAATAGTATTGAGATAATGGACAGCCCTCTGGAAGAACATTTTAGTTCTATACACCTCACACCTTATACCAGGATAAATTCCCAGTAGATTGAAATATGTAAATTTTTTTATTATGTAGAATAAACTAATAAACTAAATTCCCAGTAGGTTGAAATATGTACATATTTATTATTATGTAGAATAAACTAATAAACTAAAACTTAAATTACAGGGTAATTCTCCTTTTAACACTAGAAGGGAAAAGTCCTTTCAACTATGACTCTTACGCCAGAAGGGACTACAGACTGGTGAGCTCAGCCACGTCAATATCTGAACTCTTCAAGCAAAACTGCAATAACCAAACTCAAAACGCAGATGGCAAACTAGGGGGTCCGTGAAGGTTCACAGTGTTAATTTCTCTGATAAATAAGTACCTCGTAGCCATAATGCGAGCAGTCCAACAGAAAAAAAGATGGGAAATAACACAAACAGAATTCGGGGGGTGGGGGAAGGACAAATTTTTTTAGTCCCATGAAAATATCCTTTATCGTAAGCATAAAATGAAAAAAAAAAATGGATCCCCATGTGGTTTTAATTTGCATTTCTATTAGAAGTAACAAAAAAAAAAAAAGCTGTAGTGTTTGATTCACTCTAAAAAGGAGAAAAAGAAAACACACACACACATACATATATATCAACAACACATGTAAAAATGGCTTTGTAGATATTTTTTAAAGCTCCAGGATGGAACAAAGAAATAACATGTATAGTTTGTTTAGGGTGACAGAGAGGTTTTTCCATTCTCAAAAGAGAATACTCTTTTATCCTTTTTGAATTTTGAACCTTGAATGGACTGCCTCATTTTAGAAATTAGATTTTTTTTTTTAAGTGAGAAGAATTCTATTGTAAACAAAAGTAGCAGAATGAAAGGGGGTCCAAGTTCCAGCCTAAATGTGCTACCAATTAACTACATGAACTTGGGCCAGTCTCCTGGAATCATTGGCTGTTCTGCGGCAAAGAGTCTCATCTCACACCCTTGTTTTATAGAATAGGAAACAGAAGCACAGAATAAATTAAGTGACAGCCAATGTCACATAGAGTCAGTTTACAGCTGAGCCAACAAAAGCTGTTTATATACTGATCTCTTCTTGGCGAAGATGGGCTCTGCCATTAAGAAAAGACAAGGTACAAGACCGGTAAGAAATATTTGCAAATTCCATAACTGACAAAGGATTTTTACCTGCAATGTTAAAAAAAAAACTTTCAAAACTCAACAATAGGAAAGAAAACAAACAAGCACCTAAAACTATTCTTAAGATCATTCATTATCAGGGACATACAAATGCTTAAAACTACAGTGAAATACCACTGTGCATTTATTAGAAAGAATAAAATATCACAAACAAAGTAAAACCCTGATGGTACCAGATGATGGGGAGGATACGGAACAAGCAAAATTCCCACACAAAATGCAAAATGGTACCACTACTTTAGAAAACAGCTGGGCAGTTTCTCATAAAGTAAATGCACACTTAATATACACATACCACATAACTCAGCGAAATCACTCCTAGATATTTACATGAGAGACCTTGACCTGATACAAAAACCCACACACAGTGCAGCCCCCGTAGCTCAGTGGGTAGGGCACCAGCCACGTACACTGAGGCTGGCAGGTTCAACCCTGGCCCAGGCCAGCTAAAAAACAACAAAGACAACTACAACAACAACAAAAAAAATAGATGGGCGTTGTGGCGGGCTCCTGTGGTCCCAGCTACTTGGGAGGCTGAGGCAAGAAAATCACTTACGCCCAAGAGTTTGAGGTTGCTGTGAGCTGTGACACCACAGCACTCTTTGAGACTCTGTCTCAAAATAAAATAAAATAAAACATATAGGGCAGCACCTGTGGCTCAAGGAGTAAGGTGCCAGCCCCATATGCCAGAGGTGGTGTGTTCAAACCCAGCTCCGGCCCAAAACTGCAAATAAATAGATAAATAAAACATATACAGATGTTTATAGAAGTTTTAGTCATAGTCTCCACGAAGCCAGAAGCAATCCAGATTTATTCACTATAGCACATCCATGTGTGGAACAGTGTGCAGCGTGAGAGGGAACAGACTAGTGACACCTGCAGCAACTGGGTGGATGTCAAGGGCTTGTTCTGAGTGGAGGCAGCCCACCTCAGAAGGCTCCAGGCTACACAGCTTCATTTACATGGTCTGGGAAGGTAATGTGATGTCTCCATATAATTGTGTGACAGTTGCCACCGCCAAGCTAACTGATACATCTGTCACCCAGCAGAGTTATGAATCAAAGATCCCTATGGTCTTCTCCATTTCTAAAAACACGACAATTGTTTCAATTTTTTTTTTTTTCAGTTTTTAGCTGAGGCTGGGTTTGAACCCACCACCTCCAGCATATGGGGGCCGGCGCTTTACTGCTTTGAGCCACAGATGCCGCCCTGTTTCATTTTTTAAAAATGAATAGCAACCCATTCCTCAAAACTAGTACGAGTTTTTATTACAGGTGGCAAAAAAAAACTAAGATTTTTCCCTGGAAGTTTAAGTAAGTATAAATTCATAACACAATGACAATGTAAAGAAACAAAAAACCATTAAAAATGTGCACAAATAATGGCTCAGAATTTCATCTTCTTAATGATTCAAGTGAGTTTCGGGGTATTCTGATTTTTCTCTCATTTGGAAGCACTAAACAAATCAAAAAACACAGCTGGTGTATTTTTTCTATATTTTTATATTATATTTTTAAATCTTACTGTTCAAGGTTTGCTAATGACACATTAAAACTGCTTTTAACTTAAAGGTGAGATTATTGGTTGGACACAATCTACAGTCTGAGTCTCTCCTAAGTGTCATTTTTCTCCCTCAAGTCTTGTTCTTGTCACATTTGGCCTGCCTAGAGAGACACCGTCCTTCAGTTTATTCCTTGTTTAGTTTTGACCTCTTTGGTTCCATAAACTTTGAGTAAAATATCTCATCCAGTGTGTTTTATCCTCTTTAAGCTAATATACTCCTTTGAGAATACAATGTAAGGTATTACTCTATTTGCAAAGATGTTTTTAAAAGTCTTTAAATACTTTAGTCCATTTGTGCTGCTGTAACAAAATACCTGAGATCAACTAATTTATAAATAATAGAAATTTATCTCTCCCAGTTCTGGAGTTCAGGGAGTCAGAGATCAAGATACCAACATGTTCCATAACTGGTGAGGGCTGCTTCTTCCAAGATGGCGCCCCATCCAAGATGGCATCTCGTCCCATTTGTCCTCTGGAGGAGAAGTAGGCTGTGTCTGCACACAGAAGATGGGACAAAAGAGCAAGAGAACACTCCCTCCAACTTCCAGCCATTAGTAAGAGTGCTAAACCCATCCTTGAGGGTGAGTCCTCATGACTTCACCACTTCCTTTGCACTGGGCATAAAGCGTCAACGTGAATTTTGGAGGGCCATGCATTCACACAGACCGCTGCAGTACCCTTACATGTACAATGCCGGTGACGATGGCAGAGGCTCAAGGAATCCCTGTGGATTTCAGAGTACAGGCTCCTGAGGGTAACCTTAGGTTCAAATCCTGGTTCTGCTTTTTAATAACCATGTGACTTTGAACACGTGTTTGACCTTTCCCTGCCTAAATTTGCTCATCCATAAAATGCAAATGATAGCATAGCTAGGATTCAACCATGCCTTGTTGCTGGAAATCCTCAATAAACATCAGCTCAGAGGAGGAGAAGGAATTGACTAGCACTACTCTCCAAGGCTTCTGGGTCAGTCTCCTTATAAATTTGGATATGATGGCATGTTGTCAAGGTGTCGTCTGCAAACCTACTGGCGTCAAGAGACACTCTTCCTGGTAGGAGATCCAGAAATGTGATGTTATTAAAACAAATGACACACGCACCCAAAGACGTTCATTTTCTACTGTCTGACCAAGGGTCGTAACAGGTGACTGACTGAGTTACTAAGCATTACCACACTAAAATTAGCTTAAATATAGACGCTATATGGAATACGGAAGCCAATATGGGAATGTTAACTAAACTGTGGAAGACACATAGTCAGTTCTCTGCTCTGAGTTTTAAGTCATGTATACATCATGGTTCACATGGCAATCCTTCAAATTCTCATAGCTATAGTGGAGTGAGGGGCAAGTGATGGGGTTGGTTTATTTCCTCAATATTGAAAAATAATGGTTAATAGTAGAGATGGGAGAATGAATGCAGTCCTTTTTCCCTGTGTGTGGGATCTGTAGTAAAACACACGTGCACATACACATAAAACGCCTGATGGCTAAATGAGAAGTTAGGTACCTCATTTATCATTTGCCAGATCCTGAACAAGTGAACACACTTCTCTGATCTCACTTAGGAAATCCAGGCATTTTCCTGGCCTCCGATGCAGGCAAACTTCATCCTTGAAGAGTGATGTAGTAAACGTGCTAGGCTTGGGAGCCCCGGCATCTCTATCTCAGCTACTCAACTCTTCTGCAGTCACGTGAAATCAGACATGGACAGTACTTAAGCCAGCGATGTGTCTGTGTTTCAATAAAGCTTTATTTACCACAACAGGTGATAGCCTTCTGGCTGTGGCTGGCTGAACTCTGCCATGCGTCATTATGAGGATCTCATGACAGAATGCAGGTGGCGATATTATTATTGCTGTGGTCATGATCATCGTCTCTGTCCACTGCTTAGCGAGCACTCTCATCCAATCCTCTCAATCGAAGAGGCTCTAGAAGCAAGCTGTGCTCCCCACATTTTGTCCCTGGGGGGACCAAGTCTGCCAGAGGCTAAGGCTTTGGCTAGGGACTGAACGAGCAGGACCAGCCTTCAGCTCCCTAACCACTATGCATCTTTTTTCTGTCATTGCAAGAGCTTGGGAAGCCTTAGCCCATTGCACATTTGTTTGTAAGAGATTATTTTCACATCACCATGCTATGTCTCTGCTACTCTCAGTAATAAACCCTTTCATAGCTGAAATACAAAAAAAAATGATAGCGGAAAAACAGAAAGGCTTTTATTTATATTATTGTAAGCTTTTTAAAATGATTTCCCCTGAATAGGGTATTTTCCTCTTTTCTTCCTGGTTATTACCATTTTTATTTTCCAGTTGTAAAAATATATATTTGCCATTTGTCTGAAGAACAATGCATCTGTCTACAATCCATCACATAGCCCTGCCCTGTGCAATTCTCACAGCTCATCAGGAACTAGACGGCCTGATTTAACTGGCGTGTCTAAGCCATGGAACCCTTGGGACGTGCAGGGAGGCCCCAGCCCTGAAAGCATCTCACCCCAGCTATGCCAAGCATCCTCTGACTCACAGTGCAAAGAGTGACACAAAACAGGACCTTTCGAAAGAGGAAGGTCACGTATTCCACAACCCACAGCATCACGTATTTCACAGCCCACAGCTATTTTCCAAGTAATTATGTGAATTAATTTTCAGAAGGTGATGTGATTCTTTCACCCTAGTGATTCAATGAAATGAAAACCTGTGGGGAGGGGGAAACATGATCGGGTGATTTTTTTTCCCCTGATGACAGTTCAACCTCCATTGTCTCAGGGCTCCACTGAAATGCTTGCCGTGCTCAAAGTGCCCTCTGAGCTTTTATTTTAAAACATTCATTGTCAAATTAGCAAAACTGCAGCAGACAGACTTGGTGCACTCCAACCATCCACACTCCACTTACTGTGACTTCAGATACAGGTGGGCTAGATTCTCAGACCCAGTTCCCTCATCTGAAAAATGGGGAATAAGACAAACTGCCATACATAGTTCATACATAGATATTAGTCGACCCTTGAACAACACGGGGCTCAGGGGTATGAATCCCGTGCAGTCAACATTCAGTATATAACTTCTGAACCTCTCCCCCAAACTTGAAGTGCCATTAGCCACTGTTGGCTTGAAGCATAAATGATACCCCTATTATCACACATTTTATACGTTATGCATATTATAAGTTGTATTTTCACAATAAAGTAACCTAGAGAAAAGAAATTGCATTAAGAAGTTACAAAGAAGAGAAATTATATTTGCTATGCCTTAAGTGGAAGTGGATTATCATTAAGGTCATTGTACTTCATCGTCTTCGTGTTAAGCAGATGGCACAGAGGTCTGGTCAGGCACGGCTAAGGTGGAGGAGATGGGAGGGGAGTCGGAGAGGCAGACACACTCAAGTTTATTTATTTATTATTATTTATTTATTAAAAGGAGTGGACCACCCAGTTCAAACTCATGTTGTCCAAGGGCCAACTTGTGTATGTAGCTACATACATATATACACATATATAGACATCATAAATATATGTAACATATATGGAAACATACCTATATGAACTTTATTAAAATGCTCACGCATTTTTTCCTTAGCTGTACCATGAATTTGGGGATTTGTTAAGTGCAGAAAGTATAGCTGATCTCATGGCTGGTGGTACGTGTACTGTTGGTTTTTTAAGAGCTGTGTCAGCCAGCTTTTAAGAGCTTTGTAATTGCCAAGAAGCTTCCAGGCATTTTGCCCACATTATGTCCTCTAAAAGGCAGGTAGAGCAGTTTTCTCCTTGCACAAATGAGTCCTCTTGGCAAGAGGAGCTCAGAAAGTTGGGTATAAGTGGCCCAAAGTCCACCCTGAAGTTGCTGAGCTGGAATTCTAACTTAAAATTAGGGCTCGTGTTCTTTGTCACTTGCTACAATTCCTCATTGTCTTGAACAGCAAATTGGAAGCTCCCCCTGGGTCCACCCAGAGCTCTGAAGTGGGTAGCAGGCCCCTTGGACTGTGCCATTCTAGACTAACCTGCCGGCCACCACACTCAAGCACACCAGCTAAACAGAGAGATGGTGCTCAGAGGTGGTCAGTCCAATGCACCACATGCTCTAACCATCCAACAGTCTGCTATGGACACCATCAAGGCTATCCAGAGACCTCAGCCAGCTGAGAGACCTCTCTCTACCACCAAGAGCCAAAGCACAGGGTCTTGCCCATTCATTATCAGAGCTGAAATTCCACACTACTCGTGACATCATAAAAAATGTAATATTTGGTGTCTGCCTCCAAGTGTCAGCACAGAGCTCTTAAAATCTTTGTAATTCCCTGAGTGGGAGGTGTACTAGGAGCATCTTACATTCTGATACTTGGTCTTTCACACGGATTGCTGACACAGAGCTCCTAGACCCCTGGGATTACCTGGGCGATGGAAGTGTCTTTTGTTCTAATGAGGCAACTCTTCTTGGGCTCATTGGATGGGGGCTGATCACCAGAAAGACCAAGCTATGAATAGAAGCTTAGAGAGGGCAGAGAAGGTGAAGATTGAGTTAATAATCAATCGTGTCTATATGATGAAGCCTCCATAAAGATCCTCGAAGGGTGATGACTCCATTCTGATCCTCAGAGTCAAAGAATTCTATAACAGACATACTCTTATTTGACAATGTGAATGTTACTTTCTTTGCATTACTATTATTATTATTGCTTAATCAGCAATCATCTGATTTCTTTTCTGAATGTATTCATTTTCGTTTGTTCTTTGCGAGGTTTTTGTTTCTAGTCCTTACCTTAAACATTGTTGTTGTTATTAAATGTTAAGACTTTTTTTTTTTCCGAGACAAAGCCTCAAGCTGTCACCCTGAATAGAGTGCTGTGGCATGACAGGTCACAGCAACCTCCAATTCCGGAGTCTCTTGCCTCCACCTCCCAAGTAGCTGGGACTACAGGCGCCCACCACAACGCCCAGCCATTTTTTGGTTGCAGCCGTCATTGTTGTTTGGTGGGCCCAGGCTGGATTCAAACCTGCCAGCTCAGGTGTACGTGGCTGGCGCCTTAGCCCGTTTAAGCCACAGGTGCCGAGCCAATTTTAAGCCTTTTTAATTTTGTGAAGGCAAAAAGTGGAAACCTAATAAACACATGTATATGTAAAAAGAAAAAGAAAAAAAAGATCCTCAAAGGGTTGGGAGATCTTCCAGGTTGGTGAACCCATGCTGCTCCCAGAGAGGGCAGGAACCTCTCCCATTCAGCTGTTCATCTGCAGGCTTGGTGCAATATCCTTCACAATAAACTGGTAAGTGGAACTAAATGTTCCCCAAGTTTGTCATGCATTACAGCAAATTAACAAACAGCCATGGATCAGAAGCACAGATAACCACCTGGGGCTTATCATTGTCATGTGAAACAGGATGGTGCAGTCTTGTGAGACTCAGCTCTCTGAGTCTGCAGACTGGAGGCAGTTAGCATTAGAATAGAATTAAATTATAGGATATCCAGTCAGTGTCAGACAATAACTGGAGAATTGGTCTCTGTGGGGTAGCGGGGACATTGGTTTTAGGAGTAGCACGAGTGTCAAGAAAAAACATTTTTCTTTTACTACCAATTCTCTGAATTGTCCATCCTCTTTTTCCCAGAACTTCTGCATATGATGTCACCAAATACCAGGTCAAAGGTATTATCTGAATATGTGTTTTCTTCAGAACCACTCATACTTTTTGTCATTAACCGATTCTTACCTCTCCTTTTGGCTTTTATTACTCTGTTACATGCTTGTCCGGCTTTCTGTTTTTGCCTCCCCCATGTCCAGGGTGACAATCTCTAAAACCTATGCTGGTCAATCTGTTTCGTCACCTTCCTCTGTGTATGTCCTTCCTCTGTGAGACTGTTCTCCATGTGCTCTCAAATTTCTGTCTCACTCGCTCTTAAGTTTTATACCCATACCCCTTGCTTATCCCACCACCTCAAGCTCAACATTTCAAAACCAAACAGGCCCCTGAAAAAGTTTCCCTTTACAGTATCCCCATTTGTTACCAACTGCAAAGTTCTTTTATCTTCAAAATTGTGAATTTTTTCTCATTTTTCCCCTCACCTTCGATTAGCTACACCATTTATCTATTCCTTTTTGACATGTTTGAATTCATTTTTTCTTCCTTTTTTTCTTTTTACCCTCTAAATAAAGTTATGGTACAATCATCTCAATTTATCCTTTTTGTTCCTTAAGCTCACTTCCATATTTTCCATATATTTAAATTTTCTGCTGTCTTCTTAGTGACTTTTAAAACACTGCCTTCCATTTTACTCATTTTCTCTTTAGCTATATCTAATTTGCCATTTTATGTTTTTACATTAGATTGCTTTGTTTTTTAAGTATCTGCTGGGTCAATTGTGTGAGTCTTTTTTTAATTGAGTCTTTCTTATTCTTATTAAATTCACTGAAGTTAAATTAATTTCACTCCAATCATCCTATTAAATGAAGACTTCACAAGTCTCATCTTTCTGTGTGTGACTTGTTGACTTTCACTAATGGTTGCCTTGTTTGGAATAGGAATGTGAGTTCCTATTTCTTGAAACTTCATAGGTAGGCAATAAAGCTGTCTAAAGTCCATACCTTTAAAGATGATTTGCAAATTCATGTGTTGGAAAGCTGGTGTCCAATGGGAGGCAGAGCCTTTTGGGAAATGTTTAAGTCATCAGGGCTCCACCCTCGTGAATAAATTAAGGTGTTATCGGAAGGGCTTTTAGGAATGGGTTCACCCACTCTCTGCTGTGGAAGAGCAGAAAGTTCCTCTATTGCCTTTCCACTTTCTGCCATGTTAGACCTACTGGCAATTTATTTATCCATCCTACTCACATCTTTTAATAAGGAATTTGGGGATAACTAGTGCATTATCCTGCCTAGACTGAGATCAAAATTATTTAAGTCAAATAAGGTATTACAATATCTCTCCTAATGTCCCATATGCTTTATGATGCTATTTCCTTTCACCTCCTCCATATCCCTCCCCCAAACTAAGAAGCCTCTCCATTGGCTCCATGGTCACTCAGAGTCCTTCTGATTCCCAAAGTGCAAGTTTTTTCTCTGCCTATAATTTCTACTTCCTTTCCTCCGTCCTAGCCCAGGTTTTCTTACTCTCAGCGCTATTGATGCCTTTGCAGGATAATTCTTTATTGGAGGGGAAGAGGCTGCTCTGTGCGTTAGGAATAGGACAGGCAGCATCCCTGTCCCCTAAGCACTAGATTCCAGCAGAACTGTCCCAATTGTGACAAACAAAAACATCTCCAGGCATGACCACAGAGCTACTGGGAGGTTAAATAACCCTTGACTGAGAATGACAGTATTAGACACTCTGAAAATCCCTTGGAAATACTTCTACCACACCAAACCTTCCCTGACAACCTTGACCCACAGTTTCTCCATCACTATGCAACTGGTATGCAATGTACCATAATCTGAGTTAGCACTGCAATACTGCACACGGCTGACCTATTAGCCCACATTTTAGAAATCCACTTCCTGGCTCGGCACCTGTGGCTCAACGGGCTAAGGCGCCAGCCACGAACACCTGAGCTGGCGGGTTTGAATCCAGCCCGGACCCGCCAAACAACAATGACGGCTGCAACCAAAAAACGGCCGGGCGTTGTGGTGGGCACCTGTAGTCCCAGCTACTTGGGAGGCAGAGGCAAGAGACTCGCTTGAGGAATTGGAGGTTGCTGTGAGCTGTGATGCCACAGCACTCTGTCCAGGGTGACAGCTTGAGGCTCTGTCTCAAAAAAGAAATCCACTTGCCAATTATTTCATTTCTCAGCTCACCTAGTTTAGCACTAAGCCTAGAGCAGTGCCTTAAAAATATGTATGTGATGTGACCCAAGGGAAAATTTCACTTCAGTACTTCTAGAAATTTAGTTAAAAGTATTAGTGTGTGTCTGTTGGCTGAGACCACACCCTCCGCCAGTGGAGGTAGGAATATAAGAACATTCAGATTTGTTACTTGCTTTCTGTACATACATAGTAGCTCCTATTTATTAGTGAGATCGTGTGCTGTTTGTTTTTCCCATTCCTGAACTACTTCCCCTAGGATAATGGTCTCCAGCTTCCTCCACATTGCTGCAAATGACATTATAGTATTCCTTTTTATGGCTGAGGAGTACTCCTCGGTAGATACACACCACATCTTCCTCATCCGCTTGTGAATTGCTGGGCACTTGCTCTGAGTCCTCATCCTTACAGTTGTGAATTGAGCTGCAATAAACACACGAGTGCAAGTATCTTTTTGATAAAATGGCTTCACTTCTAAAATTAGTAAATTAATAAAACTATATTTGATGCACTGGAGAAACTCCATCTACTCTTTGGATGGCTTTAAGACTTTAACCAAGTTTTGAACAGCATGCAAAAGTGTTAGGAGTACTTTTTCTCTCTTTTGCACAGAAGGTAAGTTGGCTGATGAAATCAGTGGTATGGGGCGGTGCCTGTGGCTCAGTCAGTAGGGTGCTGGCCCCATATACTGAGGGTGGCAGGTTCAAACCCAGCCCTTGCTGAACTGCAACAAAAACAATAGCCAGGCGTTGTGGCAAGCTCCTGTGGTCTCAGCTACTAGGGAGGCTAAGGCTAGAGAATCACCTAAGCCCAGGAGTTGGAGGTTGCTGTGAGCAGTGACGTCACAGCACTCTACTGTGGGCTATAAAGTGAGACTCTGTCTGTACAAAAAAAAAAAGAAAGAAATCAGTGGTATGGGGTCACTTAGCAGCAATTAAGCAAGAGACATTTGAATAAATGCCATTAAATGACAGCACACAGGATGTGATAAAGACATAATGATTATCAGTAGTCATATGGTTACATAAATGATTTTAAATGTCAATTTATGACATTCAGTTAAATTCTAGAAATAATCTTTAGCTGTATCTTGTGTTTGTATCTATGTTGATACTGGCAATATGAATTTGATATTAGAAAATTCCTAAAATGTGTTAACATTTAAATAGAAAATTATGTTTGTGCATCATGTAAATCAAATCACACTTTTTGAAGTATTACTAATGTGATTAGCTTCTTTTTACTTTTTGCTTATAAAATAGAGAAAATCATTTCTTGAACCCTGAACTTCAAGGATTATGTGTTAGTCCCAAACATTCCCTATAGTTCTCATCTTTTTAAAAGTTATGAGCTCTCAAACCTTAGAAGACATTTGAGTTGCATTGACTTGCATCTTAGTATGAATCCATTGTGGTTCGATTTTTTATTCTTCACCAAGTGTCCACACAATATCAAACATCCCGATGAGAAATGAAAGCGTTAATCAGTTTCACGTAGCTACATGTTTGGCATTGCAGAAAAAGCAGGACTGCCTGAATTATTCTTCCCTCTCTTTTGACCTAATTGATACAGCAAAAGAAAAGGACCGTGTTAGGGAGAGGAGAAAAGAGAAGCTGGTCGTGTTTGTTCAGACATCTCATGATTATATAAGCACCAAAGAAAAAGTGCTGTCCAAAATGATGCACTGTTCTTTCACCACATGAAGAATGCAAGAGGGGGTTTCCTTATTCGTGTCCTGTGGCTGATTCATTCACAGACGTCTCTTATCCCCGGCCGCCACTGTGCCCTTATAAATGGTCTGCCCAGGGCTGTGGCTGCTCTCGGTTAGAGCATCCGTCTTTCTGTGACTGTACCGAAATGAGCTCTTGAATCCGATCACGCAGTGGAGTTTTGATGAGAGCTGTGCAGCGTTAGCACATGGGTCTCCCTAGCTCTGTGTGCTTCAGATTCACACAGTGTCTCCATCCCTGGGAAAACCAGCCCTAGGGAGTCATATTCTGTCAGCCTGTTCGTGTCAGTCTCACTACCCTGACAACATCAAGCACTAGAGGAAAACCCCAGGAACCCCTTAATTTTGAGAAGCGAGAGAAAATGGCTGGAGCCGAGGAATGTATTACCTTGGCAGAGTCTGGAGCACGTGCCAGAGAGGCACCTGGGTACCTGCCCCCTGCTCTCTGCTCCTGACCATTTATTTACCCACCTGCATCACCCCTGACGCGGGTTCGTGACCCTTCTTCTCACTCCAAATTCATGGGGAAACTCCCGATGCTTAATTGAGTCATTCAAGTGAGGGCAACAAGCGAAGTTGCTTGCTCATCCAGCTCAGAAGTAGTGTCCCTGTCTAGGACTTGGACTCTGCTTTGCTCCCCGGTTAAACCGACTCATAAATCCCAAGGACCTAGGTCATTCCTTTTCTTTCATACATTACCTTAAACGCTGGAATCCTTCCCACTTCTTCTAGGATTTGCTGGTCTGTGTCTTCCTGGGGTTTCCATCCAGTCTCAGAACCCAGAAGCCCACAACCTGTTCTCAACTCCCCCCCACCACGACCGTATGTTTTTTACCAGCCAAGATCACCCCTCTTGCTATGTCTGAGAGACGGGGTTTGCCCGGCTCTAACACTTGTTGGGTGATCCCACAGCCTCCTTAACTTCTTGAATTCAGACTCATGGGTAAGACCATTCTGCCCACATGGATTTTATTTAGAAAATCACACAACATAATATGCTTAAAGTGCCTAGTCTGGCCCCTGGCACCCAGAAGACATTTCATAAATTGTATTTTTGTTTTGTTTGAGACACAGTCATTCTGATGCTCAGTCTAGAGTGCTATGGCTTTATAGCTCACAGCAACTTCAAACTCTTGAGTTCAAGTGATCCTCCTGCCTCAGCCTCCCAAGTAGCTGGGACCACAGGTGTTCACCGCCATGCTTACCTAATTTTTTTCTTCTTTTTTTCTTTTCTTTCTTTCTCTCTCTTTTTTTTTTTGTTAAAGATGGAGGTCTCACTCTTGCTCAGGCTGGTCTCAAACTCCTGGACTCAAATGATCCTCCCACCTCAGTGTCCCAAAGTGCTGAGATTACACATGTGAGCCACCACACACTGAGCCTGGTATTTTTCTTTCTTGCTGGACATATCTACTTAACAGGAGACTACATTCTAAGTGACTAATGTATACTCTTTTTTTTTTTTTTTTTTTTTGAGACAGAGCCTCAAGCTGTCGCCCGGGGTAGAGTGCTTTGGCATCACAGCTCACAGCAACCTCCAACTCCTGGCCTCAAGTGATTCTCCTGCCCCAGCCTCCCAAGTAGCTGGGACTACAGGTGCCCCCCAGAACGCCTGGCCATTTTTTGGTTGCAGCCGTTATCGTTGTTTAGCAGGCCCAGGCTGGATTCGAACCCACCAGCTCAGGTGTTTGTGGCTGGTGCCTTAGCCATTTGAGCCACAGGCGCCGAGCCAATGTATACTCTTAATCAAGGATTCTCAAACTTTAATGTGTAAAAGAATTGATTATGGCACTTATCAATTGTGAATTCCTTCTTCTACCAGAAAACTGCATTTTAAAGCACCACCCATGATGGGCATCGCCATGGCCCACAGCCAGGGGGGCATACAGTAGTGATTTCCTGCCTCACAAAGGAAAAGGGGGGCTTGGAAGGCAATGATTGCAGGCATTGGCAGTCGATTTTATAGGCCCACATTTCCCACCTCTCAGATCCCACCCAGCCCTTTATGCTGTAAACACAGAACTCCCCACACCGGTGGAAATTTCCCACGACGGGCTGCATCACCGGCCCCCCTGAGTCCCTGACACCTGGCCCACGAAGAGCCAGACCCTGTTGCATGCCGTGTACTGATCCCTTTGGGCTTCTCCCCCTCAGAGAAGCAGATCCCAGGCCCACAAGCGTCATGCACCCTTGGTGCGCGTTAATGGAATCCCTGGTGCTGGAAACACGACCACGTGTGCCTCGGGGAGCAGGAATGAGAGGAAACGTCTCCCGATATTTCACACAACTTCGAGGACAAATAAATGGAGCACTTGCCTGTTCGCCCTTGGCCACAAAAATCCATCTGCTGTACTGATGAGTTCCACCTACAGCTGTGTGTTCTTTCTTGGTGTTCGCATAGCTACTTCAATGGAGTATTGAACGTTTTTCCCACTCCTGCAATGTCATATCTCACACCCTCCCTCTCTTTCTCTCTCTCCTCCCATCCCCACCAGTCTTGGGTAATCCAGCATTATCCAGAGTCAGAGAAATCATTCTCGTCCCAACTGCAGCTCTCCTTATTCTCCTAACCTTGGAGAAATCATTCGCCCTCTGGGAAACGGTGTTCTCATAGCTCAAATAGAAATCATGTGGCGGAGACTTGTCATAGGGTCAAAAGGATAGAGATGCCAAGTGCCCCAGGGTGCCTGCAATACAGTAAGTGCTTAATCAATGCTCTGCCTCTCCTTCCTTCTCCTCTGGGCCAAGATAGCAGCACGCCCTGCTTTTCTTTCCCACCTCTTAGAAATCCCTCTGCCTTCCAGAATATAGGGGAAAACATCCCTCTGACTAAAAGCAGAAGCTGAGAGCTTTGAGAAAGTGACTTAACTCCTCTGAGCTCTGTCTGCACAGCAGGGAAAAGAATTCCAGCCTCAGGACGCCCACTGAGAAACACCCGGCATGTTGACCCTCTCTCTGCAAAGCCCATGTCTCAGAATGACACACCGCCATTCCCAAGAAGAAAAGTCACGTTCCCATCTCATGTAACACTAGCATGACACTGCGTCGGCAATACAGCAGAGAAGGCAGAACAGGGACGTTGGGTGGCTCCCCCCTGCCGGCACCTCTCCTTCCTCCCCCCGACGCTTCACATTCTTGGCGCGTGATTCTGCTCCAGCCACAGGCAGTCTTCTCCCTGCCTGAGATCAAACCCTACCCCTGCTGCTTTTGTTCTAGCACCAACAGAGACTCAGAGTCTGACCAGCCAAGTGGTTCTAGAGTTCTGTTTCCCTAAGCAGCTGCTCAAAATATCTACAAAGGGCCAATCCTTTTGCCTGAAAGCCAGCAGGACCCAGGGTGGGATCAGAGACGCAGCGTTGGAGGGAGAGAGCCGAGGGTTGCTGTCTGTGCTCACAGCCACACTTGCAGCAAAATTAACAGGGGCACATTAACCGGCGTGCAGAGGCCCCCTCACAGTGTGACAGGTGCTATGTTCCTGGGGGTGTAGAGTGGAGCCCCTTGGTGGAAGGATCAGAGCAGCTCTAGAACAAAACAGAGCTTACACATTTTAAAGGTGCAATTACAGAAGAACAGAAATACCTGCCATGCTTCTGGTCAGGGTCCTGCCATGCTTCCGGTCACATCTGTATTGGCACCAGTTTGCAAGGCCGTGTCCTTCACCAATTGCACCATGCAATCCATCCATGCAACAGGGTGTGAAGCAAAACTCATCCACCATCCCCCCACCACCGCCCTGGAAACTCGCAGGAGTCACCTGTGGGGAACAGCTGTGGGGGGAGGGGGCTCGACAAGGAAGTCAACTGTTTCACTCCATTGTCACAAAATGCACCAAAGCCCCTCTCGCTATAATGAGTCCCCAAGGAGAAACTAAAGTAATGGAAGGGTGACCGACTTCCCTGCCAAGACCCTCCAGAGCTCCATGGCACAAGGCAATGCTGAACTCCAGAAAGGATGCACCCACCCTGCTCCTCAAATGCAAGCGGTCATTTACAGATCGATTTTTGACCTCTGCTGTGTCCTCCAAGCCATTGCGTCTACAAAGTGCAGGTACATGCACACGCACACAGACTTAACCCAGGAAAGGACAGTGCCCATGGTTTTCTGGTCCTAGAAGAAAATCAAGTGACCTAGTGTCCAGAATCTAGAACACTATAAAGAGCAGCAGGAAAATAAGTCAGCGGAGCTAAAACACTATGACTATTACAGAAAAGAATATGAAATTTGAAAATAAGCCAATTAAAGCGTGACCGTGAATCAGAGTCCACAACGTACAAAACCAGAACCCTTTACACTGTCGAAGGCATAAGGCTCGCTGGAGAAAATCATTAGTGCATTTAACAGAACGTGGGTGTGCTCTACAAATAGTTACTATTTCAAGGAATCTAAAAGGTAATTAAATCTCAGCGGGAGTCTCATATCTGAGCTCAATTAAGGGGTGAAAAAAAAAGCTCCGATAACCTCTAAACAGGAGTGTCTCTGAGTGGGAAACACACCCCCCACCTGCAGGGAAAATGTTTCCGGCTGCCAGCTCTATCCACCACCTCCCACCCCAGCAGCAGAACTGACTGAGACATTTTTGGAAGTGCTCACCTCCAGGGGACAAGTGTGTGGAAGTGTTGAAGGGTGGAGAGAGCCCGGTGGACCCTGTACAAAACCACCCAAATCCTCCTGGGTAGCAGGACAAAGGCTTCCCAACCCCCTCCTGTCAGCTGTGACATTACAGCCTCCATCGTGGCTTTGGGGTGGCCCAAATCATGGCTGTATCCAATCCACATTTACTTTGTCTCCTTCACTCTAAAAAATCTGGCCCCAGTGAGTCCCTCTGATTCGCTGGGGTAGAATTCCTAGTCACTGGCTTCCACCACGCCATCCACGTGCATCCCATGACGGCCACTGGCTTGCTGTTGCCAGAGGCTATTTTCTCGTCTCTCTGGGGATACAGATGGACTCACTTTCCCACCTGTCTTGCAATCACCTGTGGCTGTGTCTAAGGAATAATAAGAATACAAGAGAACGGTCCGTGGAGAAGAGAAAAAGATGGTAGATGGTTAGATGGTTGATATTCTCAGCTTTATCAGCTGAGACATAGTGACACGGTGTGTCTGGGGTAAAACTCCAGGAGGCCAAGCGTGTAGGAGATGGGATATGGAAAGAGGGCTGAACTTCACATGAGCTCATGTCCACGTCCCCTCCTGACTATTGCCACTCAAAGAACCCTGGGCAGAGGACCAGTCATGCTCTGTGCGTGGGACTGCAGACTAACACAACTTCTGTGGAGAGTGGAGCTGACAGCAGGCCTGCCATCGGGTCCAGCAACCCCTCTTCTAGGCATTTGCCCAAAGGGAAAAAAGACATTTTATTCTGCAGATGCTCGTACCCTGCCCTTCCCAGACACCAGCAGGTGCCAAAGCCATTCACTTCCCTCCCCCGCGGTCCCCAGCCCCAGCTTCTCTCCAGCCCAGCCCCAAACCGGTGCACACACACCTTCCACTTACACCTTCACACCTCTCCAGGCTTGAGCCCAGCTTCCTCCTGGTACCAAGAGGTCTGCCTCCTGCCCCAGACGCATCCCACAGGGAATGGGTTCACTGTGGAAACCTCACTTTGGAAAGCCTCATTCCAAGGGGAGAGGAAAGAGGTGGCTTTGGCCACCAAGCACATACATGTGCCTCCGGGGACTCATCCTGGGGCACCAACCAGGGGCTCATCACCGTTTCTCACTCAGAGGTAAAGATCCTCCAGGGCTCGGTCAGTGGAGCCAATTCATGGCCTGAAGGTGCTGGACACAGGGGCCAGCCGGCCTTGCAGTGCTATCAATGCTGTCGTCTCCCAACTCATGGGGACTGTAGGTTTTTAAACACAGAGAGTGTTGGGGAGAGAATCTGATTTGCCCAGAATGCTGGTGGTGGCCGTCTGATAACAACACTCATTATGACTTCTGCTACCCCAAACTCCAAATAGGTGTTCTGTCAGCAGCCATCGCCCCAGGCACCCCTTCGCTCGAGGTTTTCAGCAGCCCAGTGTTAGAAGCTCCCTGGAAAACTGCTTGTCCTGTGATCAGGGACGTCTCCTACCACAATGGACGTGCTTCCATCGACCCTGACAATGTAAGAATCAATGCCTGCCTTTTAAAGTTGATCGAGATCCTTTAGTATTTTTTAATAATTCTTAATATTTAATAGACGAGCATCGGGACAACGGCCTGTAAACTTTCCAAAAGGAAAGGAAAACAGGTGCAGAAGTATGTAAGCCTTTTTGCCTTGTCCGAGGAACCACAGGACGACTCAAGATCAGCACATCAAAATGAGAGATGATACGAAAGTGTGGCAAGATGAAAGCAGAGCTCAGGTGAAAGGCAGAGTCTCCATGGGGCGGACGAGCCTCCGGCCACGAGGGAGCTACGTTTAATAGCCACGATCTCCAGTAAGCTAACTTCAATGCCTAGAATCAGCTCTGAGCTTCTCAAGAGGAGCTTTATAGAAATTCCTTTAACAGAAACAAAAATGAGGCATTTTAGCAAAAATATTGCAGTCTCTGGGTGGAAATATTCCATTCCAACGTCTGCCTTGCTTTAACTCCCTACAAAGATGGTCTTGCTAAAACCTCACGTAATTTTAAACTCGATTTGGCCCACAGTCCAGTGATATCTTCAGCTACAGCACAGTGCAGTACTTTTAAACTCAACATATTTACCCTGGCGGCGTTTTAGAAAGTAATCTTTCCGCAATCTCCCCAAGTGCTGGAAAGAAGAATAAATATTAGTCCAATGTAGCTTAAAATCTTAGAAGTTGATGACTGATTTCAGTATAATTGGTCTGAAATTGCCTCTGCCCCTCTCTGCTGCCGTCGTAAAATATTTCTCCCTTTAAGTCTTGTTTTCCAGGACGCTTGTGCTGGGTAATTGCAGACATAATCCTGTAATATTCAAGTGTGGCGGGGGAATGGGTTCTAATTAGTTGAACATAATTGAGCAATAATGCCTCATTACGGGTAAATGTTATCAAACCTGTCACAAAGGGAAATTTCAAGAGCATTCATGTGCCAGGGACGGTGCCCAGCATCACTACACCACATGCTCGGTCCTTTTTGCTTTGGAAACATCATTAATGTCCTACCTCTAAGGCAACATTCATAACATTGCCCCTCCTGGGCACTGGCTGTTCCGAGTCATTGTGAAGAAATGAATCAATAACTGTCAAGAACCTGGTACAATCCCTGGCACAGAATAGGTATCCAATTCAAAAGCCAGTTTAAAAGTTACTGATTTAAAAAAAAAAATGCTGAAGCTGTTTGTTTTTTTTTTGAGATAGAGTTTCACTATTTCGTCCTCAGTAGAGTGCTGTGGCGTCGCAGCTCACAGCAACCTCAAACTCTTGGGCTTAGGTGAGTCTCTAGCCTCAGCTTCCCAAGTAGCTGGGACTATAGGCACCCGCCACAATGCTTGGCTATTTTTTTGCTGCAGTTGTCATTGTTGTTTAGCTGGCCCGGGCCGGGTTTGAACCCGCCAGCCTCAGTGTATGTGGCCGGCGCCGTAACCACTGTATTAGGACGAGCGCTGAGGCTAAAGCTGATCTTTCATAGAGAAGACAAAGACACACATACTCCTAATCTGATATTTTGACTTTTCCTAATGTAAAATGGATGTTTCCTCCTGCCATGGGGATTGCACTAAAAATAGCTCAATATACTTGAGTGGTGGTTTCCACCTAAGTGGAAAACGTGATTAAAACCCAGTTCCACACCGGGATGTCTGTACTAGTTTTCGCTAATGTTTTTACAGTTATTTCCTAAGTTTTTACACCTAGAGAATTCACAAGCCTGGGGCAACACACACACAAACAGAATACAAAAATCCGAAAGGATCTCATAAAGTGTGTGCATTTGTTATTAATGAATCGGATCTTGTCAAACCACATCAAGTCTTCCATTTTCTCCACACGTAAAGACCACCTACATCTGTCTTTTACCTGACTTGAAAAGACAGTGGAGAAAATCTGTAAACAAGCAAATAAGGCTGTATGTATTTCATCATGTTTCTTATTTTGTTTATTCATTCTGCACGGCTTCAAGCTACTCCCATACAGCACACTCACACTACCTAAAGCATTAACTTCTTCAGGAAAGCAATGCTGCTCCCGGGCCTTTGATCCTGAGGCGTCTTCCCCATAAACAGGTTACAGAGTTTAAGAAAAAAAAGAAAACTAACCAGCTGATTTTTAATGCAATCAGCTTCACAAAAACAAATGGTGTATGACCAGCTTAATTAGATAACACAGATAGAATTTCTTGCCCTAAACGAAGCTGCCTTTCGAGTGAGCGTGCCACATGTCACGTAGCCAGCCATCCAAACGAGCCCCCCTCCTGCCGTGGGTGTGCCCCCTCCAACATCAGCCATGTTCTTTCTTGTTACATTTCTTGCCCCTCGTTCTTTCTTGTTACGTTTCTTGCCCCTCACCTGTCCCCACACTGTACCTTCCTGTTTTTACCTACATTTCCTAATATGAGAAAAGATGGGACAATGCTCTTAAGATCAAGCTATATGAACCTTTGAAAATTTCTTCAAATGAACATTTTTTTCTCTGCCAAGAAAGTTCACGGGTATATATTGGGTCTCTGTGCTACAGTCTTCCGTGGGTGAAGGCCGATGAAACCTCTGACTCCCACTTCTCTGTCCAGACTGAGAACACAGGAAGGTGGGAAGGCGTGTACATTGAGTTCATTGAGCTCTTCATCCCGCAACCTTGCTCCCAGGCGCAGAGCTGGCGATGGTGGTGCTCTGTGAGCGTGCCTTTCTGTGAGGCGTTTACGGATGCTTGGGGGGGTCTGCCCTGCTTGCCTGTGCATACTTCTTTAACTCTCACACACTGAGATCACTGCCCTCGTCTACTGACTTCCCTGGGCCACACTGCTATCCCCACTCACGTGTAATTACACTGGTGACAAAGTGGATGACAGTCCCCGTCTACAGACGAGCTTTGACACACTGTGCTAGTTATGTGTGTGGCCGTGTCCATTGCATCCAGCATGATCACTCTTTGGTGATATCCCAATCACATTCAAGGAGGAAACAGGCACAGCAGTGGGATAATTACCAAGGATCCCCAAATCTCTACATAACATACACAGAACAGCCAGATGGTAAAACCAAAAACACGTGTGGTATATTCACAGCACAACAGGGAGACATGACAAATCCACACCCCACAAAGCTTGGGGGGTCAGCATCTGTGACAGAACAAGCATGGGGAGGCATCGGGGCTGCTGGCGGACCCAGGAGCTGAAGAACCCCCAAATAGCCACGAGGCTTCTCTGGAAAGATGGGGGCCAATCTGAGAACAGCAGTGGAAATGGAGAAAAGTTCTGTCCTGCCCAGTGGCAGGTGCATACAAGAAACCATGGGAGTCTGCAGCGTGGGGCCCAGTGGCCCACACTCTCTCAGAACTGACCCTCGTGGCCCCCTCAGGGCAGGGCCCTTGTTCTGCAAGTGAAATCCAAACAGGGTAGGACTGAGACGAAGGAAGGAGAACATCCAGCAAACTCATAATTCTGTTAAATACACAGGAAAAACACAGAGCAGAGAGGTCTGTGTAGTCAAAATGCTCTCCTAAACACACCACAGAAAGTCTGGAAAAACAGCAAATCTGGTTCAAAGTTACTATACAAAAAGTAAAGAAAGAATAGAGCACAGAGGAATATCCCTACAGGTGAAAACACATTTTTAAAAAGCACTTGAAAACTATCATTTTCTTGGGGCGGCACCTGTGGCTCAAAGGAGTAGGGCATATGCTGGAGGTGGCAGGTTCAAACCCAGCCCTGGCCAAAACCTGAAAAAAAAAAGAAAAAGAAAACTGTAATTTTCTTTTTCAAAGGGGGTAAAAGATACTCATAAAATGACACGTAACATAAAAATACAACATCAGTCAGAAACTGAGAAACTCAGAAATCACATGACAGAGCTCAAGACAACAAGAAAAAAGAAAAACTAATTTCAAAAATAAATAATAAAGTGGAAAAAGTATAGAAGATAATAAAAACAACTTCAGAGAAATATATAAAAGGCTAAAAACGTGAAGAAAAATTAAAATTCAGAAAAAGTTGAAAATATAAAAAGGATTTGAGAAAAGGTGACAGATATTTAAATGAATAAAGAACACCCGACGTGTTGACAATAGAAATCCCTGAAGAATAGAACTCAAACAAGGTGAAAAATACTAAAAACTAATTCAAGAAAATTTTCCCAAATGAAGATTTGAAATGACTCATTGAGGGCACCATTAACATGCCTGAGAAGAGTATCCCTGAAAACTTACATGAAGTTACCATCTGCTAAAATGTCTGGACTTAAAAGAAAAAAATTGTACGGATTTACAGGTGAAAATAGAAAGAGGTGGAGTCTAAATAAAATTACGTCCTTATTAGGCATTATTCCAGTAGAAAATGGAGTAACATGTTTACGATTCTCAAGCAAGGAAAACAGGCGCACATTCTTTTTGGTGAGCAAAATTGGCCTTCAAGTACAAAGGGCACAGACTTTTATAAGAAGTCGGACAATGTGGCTCCCTTCCTGAGGCATCTGCTAGACATGATGTTTGAAAAAACCAGAACCCCTTGCACAGACCTGGCCACAGGCCGGAGTTGAGCGTTAAATATGATACATGATGACTCGCACGTGGAAACAAATGGAGAGTGGAAAGGGAGAGAGGGCAACATGCAAGGCCCATCTACTCAGACTGTGTAGAAACAGCACCACCTCAATGGTTGTGGGACAGCAGGTGCAAAATATGCTAAACTCTTTTGAATAATCGTAATGGCGGCGATGCTAGCATCTCTACTAATTGTTTTGAGATAGTTATGTGATGTGAGAGACATCAAATGAAAAACAGCATAAAATTTTAAGTCTATCCTTCCCAGAGTTCTTCAGAATGTGGATTATCAGTATGGATAAGCCTGAGACCCGGGACAGGTGTGCAGGGCTGGGAAGGAGCACGTCTCTGCGGCATCCTCAGAGGCCCCATCGCTGCCCCCCACTCAGTCGTCTGTGTCTGGGGGAGGGTAGCAGTAGGAGCCGGGGCCCCTCCTCAGAAGCAGCAGGGTCTCTGCTTCTATGCACACCCCTTCTCCCCTCCTTAACCGCGTCTGAAACTTTCTGGGCAAGAACTATCTCACCTTAAGCCCCACATTTCCCCTAATTCACCTTGTAGGAAGAGTCTTCCTTTTCCCCTAGCATCTTAGGCTCCTGAAAAGCAAATCCAAGAAAAAAACCCTCCACTCTGCAGTGAGGCTGTGAGTTCACCAGAACCTCGGTGCTTAAACCTGGGAAAGGACAGGTTAGGGGAACAAGAAGAAGAAGTAAATGTAATTTCAAGAAACACGAGTGTATCACCGTTAAAAAAAAAAAAAAAAGGCGCCGATGTGTCCAAGAGGGGACAGAACTCCCTCTTGGAGCTGGAGACAGTGAAAACATCTGGCCAGTTGCAAGCCACTATTTGCAATCTGTCTTAAAATAGGATGTTGTAACAGCAAAGCTGAAAGACTCAGGAAAAGGTCTCCACGCAGCTTAAGAAGGCTTAACACAGCTTTGATTCTTCCCCGTAACTTTGAAAAGGCTCTTTCAAACAACACTGATTAAAGTCCGTCTCCTTATCACCGGGCTCCACGGAGAAACGTAGATACAGACCAAGTTTTTGATCAGCGGCCTTGGTAATTACACTAGCTGGGTACATATTTCTGTCCATAAACAAACACGTTTATTGGAAAATGATTTTCAGAGGCCCCAAATTAAATGCACTTCTTTTCCTGTAAATTATAATCCTTACCTCACGACCATTTTGCGTTTAAATTCTCAGTCTGGAATAACAGCATTGCAGGAAGCCTTAAGTGTAAACGCCAGACTGAACATAGATCTCACCCCAGTGCTGTTACACGAGTGCCCCAAAATATAAAATATAAATCGCATTTTTGATGCATTCATCACATAGCCAAAAAAGCAACTATCCACCAGCCTTTAATTAAAGATATTTTATAGCTAGTCAGATACCTCTGAGCATGGATTGCAACTGCTTAGAGTTGCATTAAATTAGCTTACTTCAATCCAAAGCCTCACTTCACCCATGAAATAACATACATAGATCCCTTAAACACATGAAATCAGGGGTGGCACCTGTGGCTAAGTGAGTAGGGTGCCAGCCCCATATACCGAGGGTGGTGGGTTCAAACCCAGCCCAGGCCAAAACTGCAGCAACAACAAAAATATAGCTGGGCGTTATGGCAGGCGCCTATAGTCCCAGCTACTTGGGAGGCTGAGGCAAGAGCATTGCCTAAGCCCAGGAGATGGAGGTTGCTGTGAGCTATGACGCCACGGCACTCTACCGAGGGCGAGACTTTGTCTCAAAAAATAAAAATAAAAATAAAAATAAAAGTGATATTACAAAAAAAAAACATAAAATAAAAGTTGGAGTTTTCCCAAACGCTTTCATGAATGAGGTTGCCATCTGGAGCCTCATCCTTTCCTGTTCCCCACCATTTAATCATCTTGCCTAATAAACAAGTGTGACTGATCACAACTGAGCTGTCACAGACCGTGTCCTGTTCCGGGACCCCAAGGCATCATCTCTGAGAAAGTGCCTGAGACTGGCTGGAAGCCAGACGTTTCTGAAGAGCTGGATCGTCACGAGTGTTATAGCCTCGTCAAATGGAAAATGGACACATTTCTGACTTCGACATCAGTGTCCAGTCAAGTTATTTCTTAAAGATGGGAAATTCAATTGTCTTTGTCAGTCTGACAAACTGTCTGAAAATGGACTGGGAGCAGCAGACCTCAGCAAAGCCCCCGGTGCTCACCAAACACGCACCAGCCTCAGCCAAGAGCGATGAAAACTACAGCTGGGGCCGACGACAGCTGAAACTCAGCCGCCCTGCCTGCCAAACAATTTTATCTGTTTCGCTATGGATGTTGGAGTATCTGCTATTATCCTATGCCATTTTATTCCGGAAGAAGCTGAAGAATGGGCTTAAATATATTCTATATAATAGATAGAAAGGGAACCTCCATCTATATGTTATATATATGTATAATAAAATGAATCGGGTAACTACTGTATATCACATATATATAAAAGTTTCTAACTTTCATTTTTTTAATTCAAAAGTCTGTTTTGTTGGCAGAATTTGAAATCGTTTACCCAGGCATCCCATACTTGCCCAAGTACAGTGTGAATCTAGGTCCTAGGCCCCAAAGAAATATCAAAGGAACCAAACTTTTTCTTTCTGTGCAAACGCAAGCCAGACCTCAATCAGCATTAACAACTTGCAGGGTGAGAGCCCTTTCCCAGCCGCCACGCAAGGTCCCCCCTCATCTCACATCTGCGATGTGGCTTCAGTTGTCAAATCAAGGGGTCCACTGCACCACGGCTACAGCTGGCTTAGACAAGGTAAAACCAACGCCCGCCTGGGCAGAACCTCAGGAGTGATGCCACCTGTGGGTCCCCAGAGGCCAAAGCTGTGCCATCATCCTGTTCCGGCTACTAACAGAGAGGCTGCACATTGGGAAAGCTCTCAGATCTGACACAGTTCTTGGGCCCCAGGACTGCAAAGTGCAGTGTGCCCACCATTCAGTATTTATGCTCCTCTGAGGACAGCAAGAAAATTCCACTCTTGAGTACCTGCAGTATCCAAGCTTCACTGCAGTTTCCAAAAATGCGGAGCTGAGGAAAATGTATGAGCCTTCCCTCTTATTTTGTGTTGCTAAGGAAACTGCTGAGGGGTTTGGGGGTTTTTTGGATTTTTTTGTTGGGTTTTTTTTTTTTTGGTGCAGATAATCCTAGCATCTCAAAAAAAAACCAGGGCACAATCTCCCCTCCCCTCTTTCCTCAAGTGAAATAAATGTCTCCCTGGAGAGTTTTCTCCTCTGTCACACTCGCCATTCACCCTCCAAGGACGGGAAAACATGCCAAGCACATCGAGAGCTCACAGGGCTGCATTTTCCTTCTCTGCATTTTCACAGTCAGCCCGTGCTCGACAGAGGAGCCCACAAAGTCTGCCCCAGGAACCAAAATGACCAATTTCACTAGGTGTGTTTTATAAGGTGCTATTTTGTCGTCTGTGCACATAAGTCTCTGGGGAAACCAAATGATCTAACCTGCCCATCAAACTGGAAGCCGTTTTCCCGGAAGAACCCCTTGTGGAATGAAGACAGAATAAAACATAATTATGTTCTGCTCCACGGGGCTTACTGCCTGAAAACATAAAAGAGAATTCACAGGTAAAGTGGAAACTGCCCACGGCTTTCACACCCTCGGGGGGTCTCAGGAAACATCTCTCCTCTGCCCGCGCAGCCCACATTTTACCACAGGAGAGAACCCATTAAAAAGAACCTCAGGAACACAGCGCTGTGAGTCACGGGCTCATTGGTTTCCAAGCAGCATAATTCAGCAGCGGCACGCTCTGTATGAGAAAGACAATGGTGCCCAGAGTGGAAAGGACCTGCCGACCGCCTGCCGACCTGCCCTGAGCTTTTGCAGACACCCAGACCCCAGCTCTGATCCACAGCGCGAGTGTGCAATTGGTCCGTGAGCTTCTGCTTTGCATTCTCTTGAGCTGTTGACCACAGCAGGGGAAGCTGGTGTGCCCCGCGCCCACTTCAGATCCACCCCTACGTACCCCCAAAGCAGGAAATTTTTGCTCACAGTTAAGCAAGAAGAAAGGACAGATCCAGACCAACCATCAAAGACAGAAAAGGTCCCCGATCCCAGTCGGGGATGGCAAAAAGGAGCAAGAATTGAACATAGGGTTACGAATGGTTGAGAAAAAAGACCAACCTTTCCATTCACAGTGAGGCAGGAAATGATTACCCCAGGGGCCTTAAAGCCCAAATGCAATCTTTAGCGTTTAATGCTAAACTCCCTACGAGCACAATCCTTCCCACGACAAACGCCATCGTGACCCACTCTTTACGCTGAGTCCCTTGCTTGTCTCCCTCGAGTTGCCACCAGCAAGACCAGGCAAGTGTGTACAACTGTTGTCATAACCCAGAAGACCCCACTCTGTGTGTCGGAGCAGCTCCACGTGTGGCCCTCGGGTCGCTAGCAGCCACGTGAACCTGAAGCATGTTAGAAATGCATGTTCTCAGGCCCTTCCCCAGACCTAGAGGATCAGATTGACGAGCTGGGACCCGGGTATCCATGTTCTAACTAATTCCCCAGGTGGCTGGGCAGGTGCACACTCAAGTCGGAGACCACGGGTTTGGGCCCTTAAGGCTCAGCGCCCTACAAAATCCTCGCTGTCCTCACTCACCTCACTACTTCATGCTCATTCGCTACTGGACAGATAAATGAAATGTGCACGCGTCTGCTTATTGCATTATTTACGGACCGAAGGTTTGTGATGACCCTGCTCTGGGTGAGTCTATCAGTGCCATTTTTCCAACAGCAGGTGCTCAGTTGGCGTCTCTGTGTCATGTTGTTGTGCCCGAATTTCAGGGTACGCCCAGAAGAAACTCACACCAGGCACACCAATGTAAAAACAAAGGGTGGAATTTATTACAAGCTTAAACTCCGACCATTCAGCCCCACCTAAATGGCTGGTCGATCTGAATGGCCCCGAGGGGTGGGCTGAGGTATTTTTATAGTGTACCAAAAGGAAGTTGGGAGGGAGGAATACGATAAGGGGAGTGGGATAAGGGAAGGGTGGAACAAGGATGAGTCCAGGTGTCTCTTCACTTGCTGATTGGATACCTCGGTGGTGCCAGGAACGGGTGGGTGGTCGCTAAGCAGGAAGGGGCCGGTACTGATTGACCAGTGGGGGTGGTCAGGGGAACTAGTGCCAGGAGCCAAAAGTTACAAAACTAACATTTACACCGCAAATTACACAGCAACCTGTAAAATGGAGTCCATTAACAAAATGGCGTCGCACGGGTCCTTTCAATGTTTTGATAATTCTGGCAATATTTACAACTTGCTGATCATGATGACCCCTGTTACGGTAATCGGTGATCAGGGATCTCTGATGTTAACTATTTTGAAATGTCATGCAGCACACCCACAGGAAACAGCGATTTTCATCTTATGTGCCCGGACTGCTCCGCTCTCCAGCGGTTCTCATCTCTCTCACTCTCCTTGGGCCTCCCTATTTCCGGAGATACAACAACAGTGAAATTAGACTAATTACACTAAACAATATACTACGATGGCCTCTAAGTTCGAGTGAAAGGAAGAGCCACTTATCTCTCCCTCAAATCAAAAGCGAGAATGATTAAGCTTACTGAGGAGGACAGGCCTGATGCCGAGACCAGCCGAAAGCTCGGATTCTGGCACCCAACAGTAAGCCAAGCTGTGAACACGAAGAAAAAGCACGTGAAGGGGATGAAAAGCGCTGCTCCAGTGAACACACGAATGATGAGAAGGCGAAGCAGCTTCAGTACTGTCCAAACATTCCTACCTAGAGCAAAGAGGTCAGGTATGAATGAAAGAGCTTTCAGAACTTCCAAGGGACAAGCTAACTCTCTGGCTACAGGACAATGCGGCTGGGGACTATGAGTTGAAACAGGGCTCACTGACCATTCTGAAAATCCTAGGGCCCTCAGCAAGTACGCTAAATTGACCCTGCCCAGGCTCTGGAAATGGCAAAGCCTGGATCACAGCACATCTGTTTACAGCATGGTTTGCTAAATATTCAAAGCTCATTTTTGAAACCTACTGCTTCGGGGAAATGATTCCTTTTTCCCTAAAAGATGCATTGTTGATGATGCAGCTGGTCATTGGAGGGCTCCAATGGCGATGTACGAGGAGAGTAATGCTGTTTTCATGCCTGCTAATACAACATCCATTCTGCAGCCTTTAGCTCCAGAAGTCATTTTGACTTTCAACTCCAATTATTTAAAGAACATCGTTTACACATATAAGATTGCCACAGATAGGATTCCTCTAGTTGGATCTGGAAAAAGTCAAGTGAAAATCCTCTGGAATGGCTCGGCACCTGTGGCTCAGCGGGCTAAGGCACCAGCCACGTACACCTGAGCTGGCGGGTTCGAATCCAGCCTGGGCCCACCAAACAACAATGACAGCTGCAACCAAAAAATGGCCGGGTGTTGTGGCGGGCGCCTGCAATCCCAGCTACTTGGGAGGTGGAGGCAAGAGACTCACTTGAGCCCAGGAATTGGAGGTTGCTGTGAGCTGTGATGCCCCAG